>JAGVVM010000958.1:0-60891 GCA_019149425.1 Psidium friedrichsthalianum | reverse complement strand
CCGTAATTGCTGATATTGACAAGGTACGTGTTCGATCTCCTGACAGATATGGATGCAACAATGGTTTTGTTTTATCTGTGGTAGAGGAGGTTATGTCAGACAGTCCTTGTGAAGCAGTTAAAGGTGCATGTGCAGTTGGTGTTCTGATGCGGTCCTCGATTATAGCGAAGTTCAAGCGCGGCTTGGACTTGGATGATATCTGTGGCGGTTTGAGCCCATTGGGGCTGTTGGGAGAGTAGTAGCAAAATTTGATTTATTAGCGAAGCGATTGTGACTTGACTCAAACGTCGAGCCAAGGTGGAGATTGTTGAAAATATGTCTCGAATTTGAGCCCGAAGCGAAAATTCGAATATTTCAAATGGATATTTCTTGTTTTGATAATATCATGTTGGTTTAAGAAAGTCCGAAATTTGAATATTTGTGGATACCAATAACTATGCACTATGGAAACATATATCCTGTTCGGTGATATGCGAAGTTGGAGAATATCTACTTTCCTAGTGATAGCTGGAGCCTACGTTTGTTTGAAGCTGGAAAATCCAATAAGGATTTTGGATTTTGACTTGGTCAAAGAAAATAAACAAAAGGGAAAAGTGTGGGTTTTCTTCCTTGACAAGTCAAACGAGGACTTCATGCATATATATAATATTGTACTCAAGGGTTGGAGAGTGAGCCTTGCAGATGTGATGCAAGTGATGCCATGAGTGCTTAAAGGAAAGTGCTGTTACTGTGCAAAGGCTTTACTCGTGATATCAAGTCCAGGGAGAAGTCTGAAGTGCCGTTGTTATGCGAGTGCTTGACGTGGATTTCTCCGGAAGAATTACATCAATAACTTTTGTGTTCTAGTCGAGAAATTCTTGTGGTAAGAATTTATGTACAATTCTTTTTGTGAGATTGAGAGATTATTTCGCGAGGAATTGTGGGGCTAAATACTTGTGGGTTATTTGATGTAATTGGGGCTTGGGAAACACTGAGAGTGTTGAGTGACTCGAGTGATTTGTAATCTCCGTGTATCGCTTGATCTATAGTGGAATTTGTTGCTGCTCTCATCCTGCATGTGGCCCCTCTAAAACCCATGGCGATCCATATCGGTTTTTTGTGTATGTTGCTCACAGATTTGGTCTTTTTTTCCTTTAGGGTTGTGATGAGATCGCTGCTTTAATTGGTTGGATGTCTGGACATTTGTTGCCGACCATGACTTCTACCTCGTTTGTTCTTTTGTTGTTTATTTTTTTCTTTGATTGATTGTCCACTTCCTTGGCCAAGAAGTTAAAAAAGCATTTTGGTTCCCATGATGTTGGGCTAGTGCATTAAGCTAATTGGAGCATTTTAGATCTGTTTTTACCGTTTCTATATTGGAATTCATATGGTTTAACCAAATCTCAAATGCACGCTTGTTGTTTTCTTCTTGGACATGTGTGCAAATTGAATCTCATTACAGCCGCTGCGATTCCTGAAGTTTAAATCGTTAAAGAATGACTCGTATTGTGCTTGTATATCTCATTGGGAATGGATAAATATCCTTCTTTTGATTTACCTCATTAGAACATTTTCTGGAAGAAGAAAACAAAAACCATCCTTTTTTCACCATTTTTAGACTCACCTTAATCAGGTGAGCTGAGCACCCATGTGCTCTGAAAATGAAATTTGCAAGTCACAAATTATGCATTTAAGGGATACTGTATTAGCTCAATTAGGTCGATTGACTTTATCATCGAGTGGTTGAGTAGGGTTCGGGATTAGACTGATTTAATTTTTTTTTTCCATTTTTAAGGGATATCAATTATCAATAACAATAACTCAATCAAAACACAATTATCTCCGAGCCCAAGAGAAAAAAAAATATTTGTTATGTTTAATATCTTTAGTTTTGATCTATATCCATCTCCATTTCTCCCTTTATTCGAGTTGTTTTTTCTTAGCCAAATTGCCTGACGCTATTTAACAGTATATTCACGCGTACCTATACAGATAGATTCACAATATATGCAAACTATGGGAAAATATACCGGCATGCCGGCTATGCCGCTGCTGGGAGTATTTAACAAAGTACAGATAGCACCTAAAATAGGCGTGGGCTATAGCGTAATCTACTGGTGCTATGGCAATGCTAAAGACTGGATAAAGGTCTGACTTTGTGAAGAGAGAGTAGTTGCACTAGAACAAACAGTTTCACGTTTCCTGATTATTGTTAGACTAAGGTGTTTAGAATGCCTACTTCCTCTTATCAATTGATTTAGTCGTTGGGGATGGTTGAAGCGACATATTGAAATCAGAGCAAGGAAAAACACAAGACAAAAACCAGTAAACTTCCAATATTTTTCATCAAGTCAAAAGCCGAAACTCTTGTGCCATCATCAACCTCAACCACCTCCTGTCATAGGGCACGAAATGGCCTTTTTAATATTTGGGCAGACAACAGAAACTGCCTAGAAACAAACCCGGAAAACCAGAGACCTCAAACCACCCCCATTTAAAAATGCTCAAAAGGCTTATGTTTCCAGGCTTTCTTGTCAGAATGTCAGGGCAAACAGCATAGAATCCTGGGCAAAAGTTGGAAACATTCCTAGCACTCCCAGATGAATCAAGTGCATGCCCTTCTCTGGGCCTCACTCCTTGATCTCCTGTTCTTACAAGTTCAGGCACAAAACTCATATGGCCAGGACAGTCTCCCATCCTCATCACAAGACAGGGTGTCCAATTTCCAGCCCAGCCTCGCAGTCGTCATCAGCATACTCTCTCTGATGTTCTCCATCACCTTCATCCTGCTAGTGTATGCCAAGTTCTGCCACCGGGCTGGGCGTGCTACTGCCGGCAGCGGTGATCGAGAGAACCCCGCGGTGCTCACGCAGTCGAGGTCGAGGTTCTCGGGCATCGACAAGACCGTGATCGAGTCACTGCCTTTCTTCAGGTTCTCCTCGCTCAAGGGATCGAAAGAAGGGCTCGAGTGCGCGGTGTGCTTGTCCAAGTTCGAAGACATTGAGATTCTCCGGTTGCTCCCCAAGTGCAGGCATGCGTTCCACATCGATTGTATCGATTACTGGCTCGAGAGGCACTCGAGCTGCCCGCTGTGCCGGCACAAGGTCAGCGCCGAGGACCCGGCGAGCTTCACCTATTCGAATAGCATGAGGCTGATGAGCCAATCTGATATGAGACAAGATTCCAACTTGGAGCTATTCGTTGAGAGAGATGTGGGGATTCAAGGATCATCATCGCGGTTCAGCATCGGGAGCAGCTTTCGGAAGATTTTCAAGAGCAACAAGGAAGAGGAGATCCAAGAAGAGGCAGAGAATAGGAAGATCCTGCACAAGCTCAACCACAAGATCATAGCATCCGACGTCGTCCTCAAGAACCGGTGGAGCAACGTGAGCTCTTCCGATCTAATGTACCTAAATTCAGAGATGCTAAACGACCGCTCGAGCAATAGATTCTCTTCCCTAGAACTAGAAGTTGCCGAACAAGTCGACATGATGGTGGCGCGGACGTTCGAGAGTGGCGAGATAATGAAGACAAAGGAGGAGATGGATAGGAAGAGATTGTTTGAGAGCAAGTTGACCTCAATTGACAAGAACAGTTTGGTCTCGGTCCCAGGGCATCCTTCCTGGTCCCCCGTAGATGCTGGTCAGCAATCGAAGACCATGTCGCCAGCGGATAAGAGATCGATGTCGGAGATAACTGGCGTGTCGAGGTTCGGAGATTCGAGTACAAGGAATAGACACAGAGAGATGTCTTCCCTGGAGGGTGGGGATGCTAAGAAAGAGAGGATGCGGCAGATTTGGCTGCCAATTGCCAGGAGGACAGTTCAGTGGTTTGCCAATAGAGAAAGAAGGTCTCAAGACACCCACAGCCCAACGCAGACTACAGTACCAGATGTGTAAAGTTTGCTGACCCATTCGCCAAATACTCTTTTTCATTTTCACACACTCTTTCCTTTTGTGGAAGCTCTTCCTGGGTCTCTTTTCCGCCTCAGGATTATGCCTTTTACGATTTGAATACCGAGAAAATCTCCAGTGAATCAACATTTGAAATTGCTCCTGAAGTTAATTGAATCAGTTGTCTGCAGATTTAAGATAACTAGTTTGATGCAACCATTTGATGTTGGCCAGCAGTTATGACTCCTAAACTCTGTTTCTGCTGAGGACAGATGCAGCAAACATGCCACAGTCTGAAAACTGAAACCTTTAGAGCACCGCAAAGGGAAAAAGACACCCAAAACCCGAAACGCAACGCCGGAAAAGGGAACTGAAAACCCGAAATCTGATTTCCGCCCTTTCTTTCTTCTCATTGAATTCAAATTTCTCGAAACTTTCTGGTGTACCTTCCTCCATGAGAGCAGGCAATGAAAGCAAAGCAGCTTAGGGGACGAGAACCTATGATCCACCCTGGTTTTGCGAAGCATGTTCCCTCTCGATTTCACAAGCGTCTTCTCGGTCAAGGGGACCATCAGCATCTCATTGTCTTAATCATTAATTCCCCCCTGAAGTTACATTAATTATATGCAGCTCGAAAGCAAGGGCTAAATTAGGAAATTGCTCTCTCGAAACAAAGGAAGATTGCTGCAGGTCACTAACACTTGGAATTAATATTCAGGTAGCTCAACTTCTTCCGCTGAAGAAACAAGCCCATTTGGTACACCGTCTTCACTTTTTGACTCAATCCTTCTGATTTTGTTTTTTCTCAACGCGCTTAAACTTCTAAGTTAAGATGATTATCTTTTGAGTCTGCCCATCGATCTATCCGCATAGTCACTAGAATATCGATTTTGTGTTCGGTCAAAGCAAAAACTAAAGAAGCATAACTAATTATCATATCGAAAATTTACTGTGCCAACTGGACAGAATTTTTTTTTTTGTCGAACTAGACTTGAGTTCGATAGATGCAAAGAGTGACTAGAAAAATAAATATAGGAATGCATAAGTGACGGTCCTTAATCTACTGTGAGAATAACAATCTATTTTAGACAAAAATAAATAGATTATGGATAATTGTAAATTGTTGTGGGGTTCATTCCTTTAAGAATTTGTAACTCACGATATGTTGTTACTCCCATAGTGGCCCAAAAATTGTTATGCTAACAAAACCCAAAACAGAATATTGGATTGTTGGATCAGCTTGGATGCTCAAAGGTCTTGACCTCAGAATGTGCAAGACCTAATTTGCATAATAATTTAGGTCAAAGGCATTTTACTGTGAAAGTTCAATTATCAGTAGACCTATCAAAATGAGTCATAAACCAATTTATTAACCCATATATAATGGGTTGAGTTATTATATGTGTTGGCTATATTCAATAAATGAGTTTGAATATATTATGCGTGTTAAATGAGTCATAAATAGATCGTAAATTGATCATAAATGGTTTAACAACCGATTTAGATGCAACATCCTCTATGGCACTCTCTTTATTCTCTCTCGCCATCACTAAATCTCACACTTGTTCGCTTCACATTCTCACCTCAGTTTGGGTATGACTTTTCCTAAATTGGACTAAATATGTAAGTATTTTAGAAATATTGACCGGATTGGGCACGTGACCCAGATTTGCATTTCAAATAAATTGATCAAAACAAGTTAAATCGTTCTATTTGGATCCGAACATTTTCTATCCGACTCACGCATTTCACGAGTCTAACCATAAGTCATGAAGAGCCCCCGCTCGATTTCATCACGCACGCAAAGGAAGACGCCCGTTATCTTCTCTTCTTTCCCTAAAAATTAGTGCTTCGCCGTGGATCGGATTTCGCATGCCACTGAGTGCACGAGATTAGTCACTTCTTAAAACGAAAGAACGAAAAGGGAAAAGAGAGAAGTGTGGTATCATGTGAATCCGTGGCGTGGGGAGTTGTTGAAGAACCGAAAGCAACGTGAATTGACGTAAGAGATGAGCGCTTTCTTTCTTCCTTTGTCTTGTCTTCGCCTTGAGGAATCCCCCAAACCCACCCATGATGCATGATCGCGCACGTTTTGCGCCAAGTCCCTCGCAAGCCGTCGGCCTAAAAAGACATAAATGCATTGGACAGCGCTGTTCATCTGCAACTGCTCAATTAAATCTAATTTGTTCCGATTCAATTCAATTTAATTTAATTCAATTTTGATTGGATTTTTTTTATATATGTTCTTGGCCGCAGGGAATGCATTTAGAAAACCCTAAAAAATAATGCAAGTGGATTTAATCTGCTCGCTATTTTTTAATCTGATTTTACCGCTTGCTTGTTGTGCTTGGCCTTACTCCACCGTTTTATGCGGTCTTTTCAGTTTGGTAATATTATGCTTATACGAATGAGTGACGTTGTTGGCAGGTCTGCTCCTGTCCTTTTCACGCTTTTGTATAGTAAATTCTCTCGATCGACAATAGGACGAGTATCTTTTGGCCCTAAATCCCAGTAATTGTTTTGACAGTTTGAGCCGTTTGCTAAGGTGATCCGTGTTATTTCAGTTACAGTCCCTATGCTTTTAGGGTAATCACGGGAGTAGTCTAGCAGCCGGAAGTTGTCTTCCGGACCCCAGCGATATCGACGGAGCAGGGAGGGGGAGAGAGAAGGGGGTGGAGAAGGGAGTTGGGGATGAGCCGCTGCCATTATTGCCATTGAGGATGGTGGTTGAAGAAACCGGGTGTCGGCGGCCAAAGGTCACCTAGATGGTGAGAGCGGTTGGATATTTTCCGTTGATTCGTGAAATTAGGTGAATCCGCGCGAATAAACTGAGAGCTATTCTAAGTGCACAGGGAGGTCTACTAGAAATCCTTTACATAAGCTAGCTACTCATTTGATATGTCCATTCATCCCAATGTCCGATAAGAAATCTGCACGTTACTTTCTAAAAGAGCTTTAACAAGAGCCGACGCAGGAGCAAAGGCTGGCAGATGGAGGATCAGGTGCCCGACAATGGCGGGGCGGGCTTGCAGAGGTGGAACCAAGCATTTGGCCAGGTCTAGCCGAGCGGCAAGGCGGGGGTCCTGCGTCCCGTACCGATAAAGGCGCACAATTTAGCCTCGTGGGCATCTAGACACGGTCGGAAAAAGGGATAGAGATATGCTGCACCGATTTTACGGCGGTTCAGCTCCAAATCATTGCCTACTTCACTTTCGAAACCTTCCGAAAATGGCGCCCGATTAACTAGTTGAAAGGTTGATTTCTAGGGTTGGGGATTTTGTACCCTTAACTCTTCGAAAACTCTTAAAATTAAAATAAAGCTCCCTCACAAGTTTATGTGCACTTCAATATCCTTGATTTTCACTCAAGTAATTCATCGCAAGATGTCTATAAAGGAGCTAGAGTGAGTATACCCTTAATTAAACTATGTAGCACGGACACATTAGAATAGCATCCGTGTCGGAGTCTGACACGTGTCACGGACACGCCTCCGACACATGATGCACGTCCAATCACGTGACACAGACGTGCATGCGGCACGTGATCAACACATGTCCAAGATCGAGCATGTACTCAATACTCGTGACATGCCTAGACATGCGAATTGGAGGGCCTTTGCACTAAAAAATTTAAACCACACTTCAACTTAGCCAATAGCCAAGAGAAGTAAGTTTTCAAGTCTCATGCCTGGTATCTTAAAGAGCTATCTTACTTGTTATCCTCACTAGACAGTTAATGTGCGACTAATTCATTTAACTTGTGAGCTTCTAAGTCTCATTCCTGGCTTTTTAAAGAGGGACTCATGAATCTCTTAATTATCTCTTCTTTCTCCTTATGATTCACTTTGGCTATGACTTAAATGCCATATTTGATTGCGTCTTGCCCTTTTCTCTTCGACCCTTCTCCGCTGTGTTCATTATAGGGTGAGAGGCAAGACTCTGAACGTGTAGTTGTGAATATGAAAGTATTTGAGCGAGTAAATTCAAGCTGTATAAATGATTATAGCATTCTTTCATCTGTCCCTTATCCGTCTCAGAAAGGATGCAAAGGAAACGAAAAGCTGCACATCATTCAAATCAATTTCACAGTTTTGAGTTCAACATATCAAAGTTCCATCGTTGGCTAGATGACCATGAGAAGGCTCAGACACATGCTCTGACAGAAGAAGAGCAGTTTCTTTCCACCGTGAGATCTCTCTCTCTTTCTCAGGTAGCTTGTGCTCCAAACGGTCTAAAGGTGCTTCGACCTCTTTGATTCGTTCTTGCTGTCTTGTTTCCAACAGTTCATGGAACCTCCTCTCGAGTTCAATAGCAGGAACTCTGCCCTGAACTTCAGCCGCTTTGTGTTCGCGGTTCATTGCTTCCTAACGTGTCATAATATGTCAGAATTCCCTATTTCTTGAGAATGACGTGTCGTGTCGTGTACCGGTATCAGTGCTACTTAACTTTTAAATATATTTGTGGGTCTTTATTCCCCAAGCAACAGAGTTTCCTAAGCATAATTACTAGTTTTTTTTTTGTCGAAACGAAAATTTTCATTTCATATGAAAAAAGAGTACATAATGAGACAAAGATGCAAATCCCACAAAGTAAGTAAAACGAGTAAATATGAAAAGTGAATCAATTGATATTGCTTGGAGAGACTAGCCCAGTCCACAAAGACAAATTTGATAGTATGAAAACTCAAATGGCGGCCAATCACTGAATCTCACATCGTCACCAGTGATGAGCATAGGCGGAGAAATCCTCTCCAGCAACTACGGTTTTGCCAAAACATAGTGCACGCCTAGATTCGGTGTTCCCAGCACCATCACTATATGGAGACCACAATAACACAAAAAGGTTGACAAAACGCAGAAAATATCTTGTGAATCTCAAATCTATCTCTAGATCAGAAGCTCTAGATTAGGAGAGAAGGGTTGCAGAAGAATTGCATTTGATCACAAAATCATTTTCAAATAAGTTCATTACCGAAAACAATAGCAAAGGAACCTCGAAAACTCGTGGAGCGTTCGACTATTTGGAGCAAGCACTCGGAGCCGCAGAGTGAGCGAATAGATTCAGAAAGAGTATATTCTTCCGAGACACTCATAGTTCAATCTTCTGAGCCCACTTCCATGGAAAATATTGTCATCCATTATATCGACGAGGAAGCCTTAAAGATAGAGAAAAAGAAATAAAATAAGGAAACAAATGGGGGAACAAGAGATTGGGGAAGAAGAGGAGAGGGCGAGGGAGTCCTCAGGGACATCTGCCTCACTGAAGGTTGGGCGGCGGGTAAGAGCTTCAGAGAGAAACCCTGAGGGGAGCAAATGGGGTAAATTTGATTGCAAGCATAATTATTGTTCTTTTTTGTGTGTGCAAAAGTACATTTACAGTGTCAATATTTGTGTATGACGCTCACTTTTGTGTCAATATTTTTTTTATTACTTAAGCATCAAATCGGAGAAAGAACAATCATTTAATTGTCAATTCTGACTAAAAATGATTACTTAAGGGTGTGCTTGTTCGGAGAAAGTGTTTTTCAAAAAATCACTTTCCAGAAAATGATTTTGAGGAAATCATTTTTTCGGCAAACGATTTGTTTTCCCTTGTTTGGTGATTTGTGATGAAAATTATATTCTGGCGTTTGATTTGCACTTGGAAAATGATTTCACTTTATCTTAAGAAAAAGAAACCTGAATTTTTAAATTATACTTTTATATTTTAAATTTCATATTATGTATATATATTTTTATTTTTTTATTTTTCTTTCTTTTTTTCTTCATCTTCTTCCTATGACTTCTTCTTCCATTCTGCCTTCTGCGACTTCTTCTTCCCTTCTGTAAATTTGCGATTCTTCTTCCTTTTTCCTTTTGCGATGCCGATGGCCATGGGCGAGCTCGAGCTTGCTAGATTTGGCGGAGGCAGCTGATGAGCCTCGAGCCTGCCAGATCTAGTGAGCTCGAGGCTTGCCAGATCTGTTTGATGTCGCCAAATCTAGTCGTGGCAACTGGCGAGCCTCAAGGCCGTCGGATTTAGCGACCCAAGCCTCAAGCTCGCCGAGGCCACCAAATCTGACAGCCTCAAGGTTGGCCAGACTTGCAAGCTCGATCGACGGCCTCAGGTGAGGCTTGCCACTCGACCGACGGCCTTAGGTGAGGCTGGCCAGGATTGGCGAGCTCGACCGACGGCCTCAGATGGGGCTCGCTAGGATTGGCCGAGCTCAGCCGACAACCCCGAGGTCGGCGATGGTTGCCGCCACTGTTTGGCGGCTAGAAACGAAAAGAAAATGAAAAAGAACATAAATTAATATTAAAATATAATATTAAAACATTAAAAATACAATATCAAAATATTAAAATATTAAAGAGGAGCAATTTCGAAAACTGTTTTCACTTCTTTAGAATGGGGAATTCACTTTCCTGATTTATACATAAACTTTTCATTGACCAAAAAGTGTTTTCCGTTGACTGAATCATTTTTCAATATACCAAACAAATGAAAGTACGGAAAACTAATTTCGGGAAAACACTTTTCCCGAAACAAGCACACCCTATAGGCTACGTTTGTTTTGTGAAAATGCGACATTTTCGGAAAATAGTTTCTGGAAAGTTGTTTTCCAGGAAATGATAATATTTTCGATGTTTGGCTAACTATGAAAAAGACTCGAAAATATTTTTTGTCATTTGGTTTGGAAAATCAAATTCCTCCATGAACTCCTATTAATAATTCTTGACTTTTCTATTTTTTTAATTCAAAATTTTAATTATTTATTTTATCTCTTTTTATTTTTTATTATTTTTATTTATTTATTTCTTTTCTCCTTTTTCTTCCTCCTTCCTCCTTCCTCCAGACCGACGCTACTTCTTCCTCCGGCCAACGCTCTGTTCCTCTCCTTTCTCCGGCCACCTTGCGATGGCCATGACTTGTTTGGTGATCTTGGGGCTCATCAGATCCAGGTGAACTCCCCCTTGTTGGCCTTGACGAAGGTCGAAGCTCGGTGCTCATCGGCCATGGCCGACCTTGAGCTCACCAAGATCTAGCGAGCTCGTGGATCGCCGACCTCGGCCGAGCTCAAAGCTCACCGATCTGGTGAGCCCCGAGCTTGCTAGCCATGGCCCACTTCGAGTTTGCTGGCCATGGCCCGCTTCAAGCTCGCTTGAATCTGGTGAGCTCGTGGCTCGCCTGGCTTAGTCATGGCTATCGTAGGGCGACCGGAGGAAGGAGGATGGAGTGGTGGCCAGAGAAGAAGGAGTGGTCATTTGAGCCTCACTAGCCTGGTCGCGCTTGAAGCTCACCAATCTGTAAGCCCCAAGCTCGCTGGTCATGGCGAGCGCCAGGTCACCTAGATCTGGTGAGCTCATGGCTCGCCAGCCTCGAGCTAGCCTGAGATCATCGGGGTCGAGTCTTGGCCATCCCATGGCGGCTGGAGGAAGAAGGATGGAGCGGGGACCGGGGGAAGGAGGAGCGGCGGTGGAGCCGCAGTCTGGGGAAGGAGGAAGAAGGAGGTAAAAGGAGAAAAGAAAAAAGGAAAAAAAATCAACAAATCTAAAATTAAAAATTAATAAAAAAGAAAATCTAAAATCTAAAATATAAGATCTTTGATTTTTTACAAAATAAATAAATAATGAAAAGAAAGTAAAAAAATAATTATAAATAAAGGAAGTGTGAAAAAGATGAGAAATGAAATATGAGGAAAATGATTTTCATTTTTCAAAAAAGGAAATCATTTTCCTCACTTTTAGAAGGAAATTTTCTGTTAACGGAAAATATTTTCTTTGACCACATATTTTCCGCCCTCCAAACGTCGAAAATTGGGGGAAAATGTTTTCTAAAAAAATCTTTTCCGTGAAACAAACGAGCCAAGAGAAGGCATGAGTTCATAGCTATACTGATGCATGCTCTTTGCGTCTTCTAGGTCAAACGCGTATATGGAGATCGAATCATCGATCTACCTGGATATGAAGGGAGGAAGTGACTCCAGAGTTCTTCCCACACAAACTTGACAAATCATATGACGGATGGACAAGAAAAAGATGAGGCGAGAGAGTTGAGAGGGCTAAGGTAGAGAGCGTGCATGAGGAGGTGGAGGATAGGGGTGTGCAAGAGCCATATGAACTATGAAGCATGACTAGGGTTTCTTTACACATATCTGTATGTACCGTCTGGTCTGGTGGACAGATAGGCGATTCCATACTGAAGCTGGGAATCGAGCATGTATTCATCGGTTCCAAAAAAATTGAAATCGAAAACTGGATCGATCCCCATGAAAACTGCTAGTTTTGGATGGTTCTGGAGTTTTTCAATTCTTTCGAATACCCCTTACTGGTGAATACCCCTTATTGGCATATTGATATCCATGTGGAGGGTTAGGATATTTGGATAATAAGTAAATTTTGACTAAGAAATGTTTGGTAGTTCACCAAATTATCAGTATGTATACATATGGATGTACGGTCTGATCCGAGTGGGTGGGTGGTATCATGATGGGGTCCCAGATCCACTGCCTTCTCAGGCTAAGTGCTTTATCTACTTTAATCTTATATTACTTACAATACAGGGGGCGCATGAAGAAGCTACTACTCAAACTAAAAACAAGTAGTGGGCCACCCAAAAGAAGGACAAGTGCATGTGAAAGGGGAAAATGGCAAGCATGCCTAAGGGTTTTAGGGTTTGCTACGGTTTACATTAAGTAGAAATGGCATCCCACAAGATTGAAATAAGCATTATGTACTTTCAGTTTTACATCAAAGCAAGAGAAAGTCATGTCATCAGGAAACTACACAAAATATCTGCTCATGATCCCCTAGCCTCACATCTGTCCATGCCTTCCTCTTTCTGCGACCGCTTCATCTTGGTAATTAGCTTATCTGAAAAAGGTTTATTCAACGAGGGTGAGCCAAAACTCCACAAGTAGAGTCTCTATCACGTCAATAATCGGAGAACGTCAATCGCTAGATAGGCATGCCATATACACATTCGACACCTCCTCGTAGAGCTAATCAGACCAACACGCCTCGTATATCCCAGCGTGATCCACCATCATAGTCAAAGATAACACGCCAGAGATCAAATGATCAATGTTTACCAAGAATAATCTAGCCAAAGAGAACACATGCAAGCTATCAAAAAAGATCTAGGCACCCACACAAGCCCATTTCCGAACCCATGCAAGATCCGTGGCCGATCTCGCCCAATTTTACCTCATATTTCACCAACTCGACATCGATAGCGTCACCTCTAACAACAATTTGACCCACGCAAAGCAGTTCAGGCCTTTGTAGCCTAAGCCTTCATTTTGGGTCCACCGCCCCAAACAACCATCCGTAACCTTACGCAATGATCCAACCATAAATTCTCAGCTTTCAAACCTCGAGGAAGTAGATATGACCAAAATTCAAGACATGCCACAGAAATCGATGACCCAACGATTGAAGAGTTAGAATTTCCACTCACCTTAATTTCTCCTCGAGGTGCACCACAATTCGTTGCCACGGCCCAAGCTTCCTTTGAACCCATGTACGAGCACGAGCAAAACCTCCGTGACCTCTAGCTTGGCCTGCCTTGATTCCTCACAAAACTGCCACCGAGAGTCTCTCGTTACTCTTCGCGCCACAGCCACCGAAAGACGAGAGGGCGAACTAAGATCGAAGGAGCGAGGAGCTATGGTCAGAGCGGGCCTCAAGAACTCGCCGTCGTCAAATGATGGCGTCGCCAGCTCAAACACAAGAGGGGGAGCTCGTTCGGTGCTGCTCACTGAATGAAGAAAATGAAGAGGAAAGCTAAAAAGGGAAAGAGAGGAAGAGGTGTGCGGAATGCACAACGAGAGGGGAAAGAGAATTAGCGGAAGGAAAATCATGAGGGAGGAGGGGTTGTCATCCAATTCAAGAAGGGGAAAGAGAAGGCTTCAAGTGGAGGGCGAGAGGGAGAGCAAGTGGCAAGTGGAAGAAGGGCAGGTGGCATGGGAGATTAGTATGAAAAAAAGGCTTCGCGGTTCCACCGCTAACCAAGCTTGCACCGAGGCTAATCTTGTGCAATTACATTCAAAAGCAGTTTCCTCAATGGTTCCTTAAAAATTGACGTGCTCGAAAAACATTACTAAGCCAACATTCCAACGTTGCGCTCACATCATTCACCGTGCTACTATTCAATCCCCCAAGTTCATAATTTCTAATAAGCTAAGCCGCTGTCAACTTATTATTTAGTACAAAAATTCATTTGTTGAAAATCAGGCCATCACATGTGGATGGTTCCGCACCTAGAATCGGGAACTAGATCGGTACTCATTGATTCCAATAAATTGGAATCGAAAATTGGACCAGTCCCGTCGAAACTGCTGGTTTGGTTAGATTCTGGACGGTTCCCGACTGTTTTCAACACCCCTAATTGACATACTGCTATGCATGTGGAGGGTTAGGATATGAGGGCAACGGGCATCTTTTGAAAAAGAAATTCACCAAATTTTATTTGAGAAATGATTATGATCGTCCTTAATTCGTTACGAGATTAATAATCTGTTCTGGGCTTAAAACAAAAAAAACAAATGTAAGTAAAAATTTATTATGGGAAATACTCTTTTAAGAATTTTTTACGCCCAACGTGTTACTCTCGCAGCTATCAAAGACTATTATGCCCACTAAATCCATTGTATTTTCATATACCAATGGTTGGATTCTATTGAGACGTGGTCAAAGAAACACCGCACGCCGCACGGGATGGAGAATTTACGTTCATCGTTTGATAAAGTTCACGTCATGTATTGAAAAAATTTATCTCTATAAATAACTGATGAAGCAAAGGAGTTGGTTAGTGAAGCAATCGCTCTTTCTGTCACCCCACTCCCTCTCCCCTTCCAAATTGTTCATAAAACAACCCGACCATATCCCACCATCATGCCGTCGAAGAAACACGTCGCGGTTTGCGCTTTCCCTTTCGGCAGCCACCCCTGGGTTCTCGCCAACCTGGTCGGCAAGCTTGCCGCTGCGCGCCGCCGATGTCCACTTCTCTTTCCTAAGCACAGCCAAGTCTAACTCCGTCGTCTTTCCCCATCCGTCGAGAGCTGCCTTAATACCGTCGAACCTCAGAGTCTACGATGTCGGCGACGGCTTGCCGGCTGGCTATTGCGAGGCGGCCGGCGACCCGCGGGATCCAGCTGATCTGTTCCTCAGAGCAGCGTCTGCGAGTTTCCAAGCCGGCGTCGACACCGCAGAGCGAGAGGCAGGGAGGAAAGTGAGTCTCTTGCTGACGGACGGTTTGTTATCGGTGGTCGCACGCGAAGCAGCCGAGAAGATGCACGTCCCGTGGGTTGCGTTCTGGGCTTCGGCTCCGCACTCTTTGTCCATGCACGTCTACGCCGACCTCATCCACCAGCTGAGCCGAAACGGCGCCACCGACGAAGGAAAGACCCTGGACATAATCCCGGGACTGTCCCTCATGCGCATGGTGGACTTGCCAGAGGAACTAGTGATGGACCCGGACACGTCGACGGTTTGCCGAATGTTCCGCGAGTTGGGGAATGTGATCCCGCGCGCGGCCGCCGTGGTCATGAACTCCTTCGCGGAGATGGATCCCGAGCCCCTCACCGCCGACCTTAAGTCCAAGTTCAGCATGTTGCTCCACTTGGGCATGTTGACGTTGGCGCTGTCCTCGCCGCCGAGCCTCCCTGCCTCAGACGAGACCGGCTGCTTGACCTGGCTAGACTCGCACGCCCCGCAAACCGTGGTGTACATATCCTTCGGGTCCGGGCCGTTGTCCAGCCCCCCGCAGGGCGAGATAACGTCCCTCGCCGAAGCCCTGGAGTCCACAGGGACGCCGTTCCTGTGGTCCCTAAACGACAGGCTGAGGTCCCGGTGCCTGCCCGGAGGGTCGAGGAGCGGACAAGCGGGCGGGGAAGGATAGTGCCGTGGGCCCCTCAGAGGGAGGTGCTGGGGCACCCGGCGTGCGGGGCCTTCGTCACGCACTGCGGCTACAACTCGGTGTTCGAGAGCATGGCGGCGGGGGTGCCGATGATAGGCCGGCCGGTGGCGGTGGACCAGAGGATATGCGGGAAGATGGTGGAGGAGGTGTGGGGGGTCGGGGCGGTGTTGGAGAGAGGGGTCGTGACGAGGAGCGGGATGGTCAAAGCGCTGGAGGCGGTGCTGAGGAGCGAGGAAGGGAGGGCGATGAGGGATAAGGCGGGCGAGCTTAGGCGAAGACTGGTAGAGGCGGCGGGACCAGGGGGGAGAGCTGAAGCTGATTTCAAGGCTCTCGTGGAGCTCATCTGTACCTTGTGAAAGTCAACAGCTACGAAAAGCTGATTTCTGTACGAGCGTTTGATTTTTCCTGCTAACCACGGGGTGGACCCCTGATGTTCCCTGTTTGAAAGATCTACGCATATATTTCTTTCGTCAATTAATGAGACCAACCTCTAAAATTATTTATGTTCCGACGCACCATTTATTTCGTAAAAAATAAAAATCTTTCTGAATAATATTTTTTGAAACCTTTTTTAGGAAAATGATAATATTTTTCAGTATTCGGCGCCGTTCGGTATGACAAATCGGATTTGATTTTTCTTCGTGCACTCTTCTAAATAATTTTTACTTATTTATTATATTTAAATAGTTTCGAATTCTTTTGTTTATTGTTTATATTTTATTATCTTCTCTTTTTCCTTCCATCTTCGGTAGGCCACAAGCGAACTTGAGCCTCGCGATAGGTCGGCGAGGCTCGAGCCTTGCTAGCCTCCCCAGCCAAGGGCAAGCTTGTACCTTACCTGTGGCTGGTCTTTGTGGCTAGCAACTAACAGAGGAGGAAAGAATAGAAAAAGAAAAAAAAATATCAAAAATAAAAAGTAATTATGAAAAAAGGAATTTGAAGGAATGGAGAGAGGAAAGACGGGGAAAATGTTTCCTCTTACAAAAGAGAAAATTATTTTCCTTATTTTTGAAGTATTTTTCTATGGATGAAAAATGTTTTTCTTAACTCATTTACTTTTGTTAACATAATGTCAAAAAATCCAAAAATATTTTTCTAGAAGTTGTTTTTCACGAAACGAACGGAGCTTTAATGTACGATTATTTTCTATTTCATGTTTACAGAAATAAATACAATATCCTTGTAATTTTCCCATTACAAATTAGTTAATAGTCGAGGTATTTCCATAAAATCTAGTCGTTTAAAATGGTCATGTCGTAATATTTGAGCTTTTCTTATTTATAAAGTAACCGATGTCTTTTTCGTACGTACATTTAATGAAAAGGGCAATGTTCAGACGTTATAGTTTTGGTTCAATTTATTGCGTAAAGAACGAAACTAAGGGTGTCACGAGTTCTATAAAAAGCGACTTGACAAAAATTCAAACTTCTCGCATCAGTTGTCTACGTGAATCACAAAACGTTGATCCTAATACTAACCATAACCAAATATCCCTAAATCCATGTCTTCTAAATCAAATCTCGTTTATTGGAATCGCTTAAATTGAATTGAAACCGAGTGGATCGAACCCTTAAAAACTACACAGATAAGGAAATCAAATGCCAATGTTACAGTGTTTCATTGTCGATTTTTGTGGGCGAGATGATTGGCGATTTGTTGTCCATCTCTCGCTCTTCCTTTACCTTCATCCAAATTGTTGGAGGAAATTTTCCAGTCATGTTTTCCCGGCAACCGGCCAAAGTAAAAGGGAAAAGAAAAAGAAAAAGAAAATAAAAACTATTAAAAGGAGTGCATGGAGGAAAATTAAATTTGATTTTCATACCGAACAGCAAAAAATATTTTACAGTTTTTTTTCAAGTTAGCCGATCACTGAAAAGTATTATCATTTTCCTTTGCTGAATAAAAGGAACGAGTTAATTGAGTTGCCAGCTCCAAGTGGCTTTTGATCAACAAATGGTGGAGGCTGCCGCATGTAGACAGATGAGAAAAATTTGCGAAAGAGAGAAAATATAAAATATGTGTGCAATTCTAAAGAATACGCAAGGTTATTTATAAGTTGTATTAATTAGATGTTTGTTCTGGTAACATTTCCATCGAGGATGTGCATAATCAGAGGAAGATATCGAGAATTTCTAAGATATATGCATCATCGCGAAAGACCAAAAAAAAAAAAAAATCAAGGGAAATATCCAAAATATCTCAAGCATCTATCAAACTTATAGTGACGTAGAACATGGAAACTTGTGTTTGGATGGAAGATACGAAAAACACCTGGGTGGATTGTTGCATCGAGATACAGAGAATTTTCTACATATATGCACCGTCACGAGAGACATGAAAAAATAAAAGAAATATCCTAAATATCTTTAGAGATGTAATTGTCAATAAATTTAGAAAAACGAAAATATTTTGTAGTTTTGCCAATGTAGTTCTTTCGACTAGTTTTGGCCGAAAATTATGGCACGGACATTGGCCGTCCTACAAAGCACATCCGACGCCGACCTGGGCAATTTTTTGCGTTGTTTTCTTCTTCTGAGTTGTTGTAGGACATTGCTCTGTGACAGAGTTACCATTTGGTGAGTCCGAGTGGATTGGTAGATGAAGAGAGAGTGGGCTGATGGGTTGCGTAGGACCGGCGTTAGAAGTAGAGGTGATGGAATTGGATAACGACGGTTGTGTAGGGTCGGCCTGGTAGGTGTAGACGAGGGGTCGAGACATGGACTGTTGAGCGACCGGAGTAGTAAACGTCAAACGCTCGATGAGGCACCATGAGCGGTCGGAACCGTGAAAGCAAAGGGAAAGTGCGACTCGCCAAAATCGACGTGCGGGAAGGGAGGTATCGGCCACCGGCTCCGCGGGGCCTTCGTGAAGCCCCGAAAAAGAGTCGTGCTAGAGAAATCCTACCGAAAATGACTGATCGACCAACGTGGCAAATTTGTGATCGGGTGCCACAAGTAGGACCAATGAATTGAACTATCGAATTCGTAACAAAGTTTCCGTATACTAGCATTTAAGAAGTTTGTGGCGGCTTCTTAGGACACGGTGCATGGACCTGAGATAATTCTGAAAAATCTCGTAAAACGAGTAGATGACGACCACCACAGTGTGCTTGCAGCTTATTTTGGTCATATTTAAAAATCCGGCCACGTTGTGTCGCACCAATTTCAGGAGATTGTATCTCCCGTTACTTTTGCATACTATCATCGCTAATATTGACATGTTTAGGGCGAGGAAAGAAATAACGGATTAGTCATTCTACTGTGGATATTATTTTTATTTTCGTAATAAAAAAGTCAAATTATTAATAGCATAGCAAAAATGTGTTCCTCGTCATTATTATGTTCGCTCACGATCATTGTGGTCTTTCAAAATGTTGGTGGGGAAATAGTAGACACGATAAACTTAAAATCTCATGATGAAGTGGAGGTTCAATTATTCAGCTCCAAATCGAGCAATATTGTCATATGTAACGACGCCGGCGCAAAAAGAAATGTGGTCTATGACCAAGTAGTGGATAAAGAGATTCTATATTGTGGACTAGCTTAGTTGCAACAATTTAATTTTGGGTTATAACAAGGGGGCCCTCTAATTTGATGGTTGACTTGGGTGCATGCTTATGCACTTGATACTAGGGGTGTCAAAACAGAACTGAACTGCTAATTGAATTGAATCGAATGAAAATTTCATGTCTTTCGATTCGATTCGATTCGATTTTTGATTTAGGTAATTAAAAAATAACCATTCTTTTTTTTTTCCCACTTCAGTTATTTCGATTCAATTCGATTAATCAAATTGCATTGAAAATCTCTGAAATAATCATTTTTATTTTTTATTTTTCCTTTTTCTTTCTATTCTTTTTCGGTTTTTTTGGGCAAAGGGTCGGTAGCTCAAGGCCGTGAAACTCTTCCCTACCGTAGCAAGGGTTGCGGCCCCTTGCTAGCCAGATCTAGCGTATGTGAGCCCTCGAGGACGCCAGATTTGGCGAGGCAAGGGTGTGGCAGCTCTCACCAGCCACATCAAGGTGTCAGCGGTTCCACTTGCTTTGAACCAAAAAAGATAAAAGAAAAGAAATAAATACAAAATAAAAATCGAAAACCAAATCGAATTGGATTTTTGATTCGATTCATATTCAAATTAGGGCAACATTTAATTTGGTTTAAGCTTACACCCTATTGTTTAGTTTAGTTCATTTTTTTGAAAACTAAACCGAACGAAACTGTCAACACCCCTGCTTGATATGTCCAATATTCTTAGCGAGCGGTCAACTGACAACTAAGGGTTGTTCATGCTTTTTAAAGGATTATTAGTGCGCTTTTTAGGCCTTGAGTACAAGTTGGTGATTTTTTATTTCAAAGGGATTGTTTGGTCGTGAAGGTATAAATTCATTTATTCTTTTAGATTTGGCCATTTATAATTCCATACTTAGGTAAATAAAGAAATCTTGCAATGCTTATCCGTGTGAGATTGTAGTGATTGTAGACCATTCTGGCGGTACTTATTTGATTATTTTTATCAAATAATTCGTTGTTTTGAATGCTTCCAACCTATAGTTGAGTGGCATAGATGGCTCAAATAAAATATGAAAGAAAAACGGCAGCTAATTCAATGGATTTTTTTAACGGGCAATGCTAGGACGACGGTACAATTATTATATACTAGTGACGATGCAACATTGACCATAGATTGAGATTTGCGGAAGATGGGCAACCGGAATCTTGATTAGCGATAGTTTGTTCCACTTAAGGAATCAAATTCCGGGACATTATTCAAGCCATAAAATTTCGTGGAAGATTCAAGTATTTTTCTCAGGCGAAGAATATTATCCAAATCAAATGTATATTGCACACTTTATTTGTAATATATGTATAACATTACGTAGTACGTGATTCACAAAGATATATTATTATTATTCTTAAAATGTGTGAAAAACTTTCTTGTCATGGTTCCACATTTTATTAATTATTTACACAATTACATAGGCTAATTAAAGAATTCCTACTGTAATTCGTCATGTTGGAATAATCAATTAGAACAAAAAGTATTTATTATCTAGTAACTAATCCGGCAATGTTGAAATTTCATATTCTTAAATAGTACATGGGGTTACTCTAGCCGTTGTTCTTAACTTGTTTGAGATATATTCATTATAATTTGTCTCCAAATACAAAAGTTACATGAGTTATTGGGAGACTTCAAGGCATTTTGTACAATTGGATCAATGGCTGAAAAGCACACATGCTTGCACTACATACATACATCAAAATTTTAGTGTGTTATTATGTCGTGTTGTAAATTCTTAAATAAATAATGGAGGAAGATATGAATAGTACATGCGGGTCACTCTAGCCACTGGTTTTAACTGGTTTGAGATATATTCATTATAATTTGTCTCCAAAGAAAAAAAGTATGCAAGTTATTAGGAAACTTCATAAAATTTTGTACAATTGGGTCAGTGGCTAAAAAACAGACATGCTGCATTAGATACATACAGCAAAATTTTACTGTGTTCTCATATCGTGTCGTAAATTCTTAAATAAATAATGGAGGAAGATATGAATTATAAATTGTTTACACCGTTCGCTACATAACAAGTTTATCAAAAGGCTTTAAGGTTAATAAAAGAACAAATTAAGATAGTAGTAATTTGAACTCAAATAAAAAAGAGAAGTATCATGACACGCATAAATAAAATGAAAACTCCTTTTTGTATTGGTTTTTCTTGGAGCTTTTTACATCCTCCAAATAATTAATTAAATTAAGGAAAAAGGAAACAAGGAAAGTCATAAAAAAAATTGAAGCCGAGCCATTTTCTTTGGTTAAGTGAACAATTGCACATGTGTAGATGACTTTTTTTCTTATGTTTAAGAGCATTTGTCTATGGTTAAGTCAACAATTGTCCGTGTGTAGATGACCTTTTTCTTTTTTGAATTGAATAGGTAACTTTATATGGTGCTATGAAAAAAATGAAGGATGCCATTCTAGTAGTAAAAAAAAAAAAAAAAAAAACCAAAGTCATAGTGAAAGAGAAACTGGTAAAGCAAGTTATGCGGTTTCTCTTGCAATATTGACGGTGGAGTACAGACCGTCAATTTGGAAAAAATATTAGGTGGATCGAGACCAATGCGCCCCGGCCATCCTCTCCTGTCCTTTCCCTCCTCTCTCTCCTCTATCTCTTGTTTCTGTCTCTCTCCTCGTGGAGAGGGCACGTGGGTCGGGACGCACGAACACGTGTTGATCTCGGCCCACCCAATATTTTCTCGTCAATTTGCCTCCAACGAACAGCTCCGTCACCAACTCATTCTCCCTTTCTAAAATCTGAGTCACCCTCTTGACTTTCCTTCAACTTTTATTTTCACGTCTTCCAGCTCCTTTCATCTCTCGTGCACGGTAGGGAGAACGTAGCCAGCGGACCGCGTCAAAGTAATTACCATCACATGACTTTCACTATGGCAGGACAACCTACTTATTTGACGCCGATTGAGGGGCCCATTTTTGTTAGTTGGTGTCGATGGAATTGCCAATTTTTCAGGTGAGGTGTGGGGCCTTGGATCCGATTTTCACGATACTCGACCAGAAACATTAGGGCAATGTGTTACCCACCCATTGGTGGTCCAGCTGGTTTGCGCTCTGGTCCTTTCACGAGAGGTCCTGGGTTCGAATCTCGCTGGGTACCGGTGATTTAAGCGGAGGGTCGTGGCGGTGGGATGCTGCGCTAGCCCTCCCGGAGGATTAGTCGAGGTGCGCGATCCGTACGGACGCTGGCCCGGACACCTTCGATACCAAAAAAAAAAAAAAACATTAGGGCAATGTGTTTGTTACGGCCCGAATTGTCACCTGCATGTACAGGTGAACCTGAAAATGTAAGATATACTATCATAGGTCAAAAGTGAGATCATTACAAATAGGACCAGCACAAAATATGTATCCAACATTTCTAATTGATAAGACATACGCTCCAGCTCAAGCGTAAAGCTAACACTCACATTCCCTGTGAATGTCGACATTAGTAGGAAGAAATATAAAAATGATGATTGGAAGCTAAAGAATCCACTTCTCGTCAAGCTTCTTCAGCCCCTCCTCAATCATCGTATCCAGGGGCCCTCGATCCATCTCCGTGACTGGCTCGGCCACCGGACTTCATCCGGTGAGACCATATCAAGTCACAGCCATCATCACAAGCAACCAATTCAGAATCAAACCCGGCGTCGAAACTCGAGGGTAACAAAGAGAAATCTCGGCTCGAATCAGAGGGGAGTTCTTAATAAAATCAAAACAAACTTAATGTGAAAATGGCTAATGAAAAAAAGTTGACTAGGCCACCCAAGCATTGTCAGAGAGATGAATCGGCTGAGTGATATGGAGCCCGTGCGACGAGGAAATGAGGGTCCGAAGGGATAGGAGAGAGGCGGAGGAGGCCACCATCGAGTTGGTAATGGTGGCAAGGATGGCGGTGCGGGCTCGTGGCGACTACAAAGGCAATAGCACACTGCGGTCACACGGGGCTAAAGAGGGGTTGTGTAGCAAAAGAGAGATCATTTTGTCATGATGTAATACGAAAATATCGAACTTGGAAATTAAATCAAAGCAAAATTACTAGGGATATAATCAATAAACAATAGAGATTTGATAAAACTAAAAAGTTTCAAGATCGAATTTGCCTTCATACATTCGGTTCAGGATTGATTGGATAATTTCTCCTATTTTTCTCTATCCCTAATTGGCTCTTCTAATCAATCTTTTGGTTGGCATGTTACAAACACGAGCACCACCTACATTTATGTTTAGTTGAATTTGCACGTGGGTGCTTCGATATGTTAAAATATTAATAAAATTGATTTGGTCGTGATTCATGGTAGGCCCCGAGAAGAATGAAGACAAGTTCACAAGCAGTTAATGAGATGAACTATTGAAGCATGTGATTTTCTCCACGAAAGATCACGAATGATTCAAGTGCATTTATGGTATTTTTTCTTTCTTTTTGACTTTGACTGATAGGGAGGTGTGCTTGAAGATCTTCCTTTTTGCTATATGCATGCAGACATATAGTAAAAGCCTTTGAAGAGATTCTCCACGTGAAGTTTTAGTGCCTTGTCTCTTTGTCTTTTGCATTTAGTGATGAAGGCTTTTAGTACCTTGTCTCTTTGTTTTTTTGCATTTTGTGATGTTTGTATCTTTTGACTTTTGTAAGCTTATCTTTTCACTTTTTCTTTTTGTTTTGTGAACTTTTATTGTAAGTATTATGTTATAAGCACGTGAGGGTGTATCTTGTGTTATGCGTCCATCAAAAAGGAAAGGAACTCCAAAAAAAGATCTTCTTCTTTTCGATCCTTTGTGCCCATTGTTCTAAATTTTCAAAGTCACCTTATTTGTTTTGGTTCCAACATTTGGTATCAGAGCCAGAAATGGGATCTACCAATTCCGTTCAAATGCAGCTTCCAAAGCTGAACGGAAAGAATTTCAATAATTGGTCCGTCTAGATGAAGATTCTTTTCAAATCGCAAGATTTGTGGAATCTAGTTGAAAATGACTACAACAAAGTGGCCGACGCCAAAGCATTCGAGGCTTTAAGAAAGGAGGAGAAAGACTCTTTGGTGGAGTCCCGGAAGAAAGATCAGAAAGCATTGTATGCGATCGTTCAAGCCTTGGAGGAAAGGATATTTGAAAAAATATCATGTACGGAGACCGCGAAAGCTGTCTGGAATATCTTGTAAAAATTCTATAAAGACGATGATCGTGTCTGGCGGGTGTGGCTGCAAACACTTCGAGGTGATCTTGAGTCTTTACGCATGAGTAACTCTGAATCAATCTCGATGTATTTTGATCATGTACAAAACATCGTTAACCAATTGAGGGTTAATGGTGAAGAACTCCACGATGTACATGTCGTAGAAAAAATCTTGAGGTCTTTGACTGAAAGATTTGACTATGTCGTCGCTGCGATCGTGGAAGGGCAAGATGTGTCAACCTTAACGCTGGAGCGGTTGAGGGTTCATTAGGCTCGGATGAGGAAAGAATAAATCAAAAATCTATTGGTTCAGTTCCTGAGCAAGCATTGCAAAGTCATATCGCTCCATGAAGTCGAGGAGGCTATCAAGGCCGTCGAGGTTGCAGAGGAGACCGAGGAAGAGGTGGAAATTCCAATTTCACCGGAAAATTTAAAACACGTGAGAAATCAAAAGTCAAGTGTTTTAAGTGCAACAAGTTCGGACATTACAAATCCGAATGCCATGCAAAGGCTACGTATGAGTAGGCGGAGCACGCACATACCATCGATGCTGAAGAATACATGGTGCTAGATTGTAAGAAGGATGACTCGAGCATTGTAGACACCAACATATGGTACCTGAATACTGGTTGCAGCAATCATATGACTGACCGAAAGAAATTATTCTCACAATTGGATGAGACGAGTCGTGGTGAAGTCAACTTTGGGAATAAATAAAAAATTCCGTGATAGGCGAAGGTAACATTAATATCAAGTCAAAAGATGGTACTAATATTGCTATTGCAGATAGGGGTGAACGGTTCCAGGTTCCGGGTAGGTTCCACCCGGAACCTGGAACCTACCCGCTAGTATAGGTTCCTTATTTTTCGGAACCTGGAACCTACCCTGTCACAGGTTCCAGGGTCCGGTTCCAGGGTACCCGGGAACCTGCCGATTTCAATCCAAGTCAGTTTCTTTGTTATTCCTTTGTGAACAACAACATCAACCTCGAATTCTATTTTCGCTCACAAAATGGCCGACACAAAAGATTTGGATCTCACCAAGTCAGTTTATTTCAATTTTTTTTATTAATTCTTAAACCCAAACTAATTAGGCCTCCTATAGTCATCGAACATCCTCTACGACTAGACTCCATCTCTGACTCATCCTCGGTTTTCATCAAATCACAGCCATTCACCATTCAAATTTCAACAGCACCTGGACAAATGAAAACACAGAAACAGGACAAGGCAGGGGCGACTTGATGCAGATTATGTTTTGGTTAACACTAAAAATAGAAAAGAAAACACACATGAAAACTAACCAATAATCAGAGAAAAAGCCATATGAAACTGTTTGTGATACTGACTCCAAGGCTGCAGGGAAGCAGATGGAGAGGAGCATTCAACAACCAATAATGATATGTTTGGATTATGGTTTCAGCTAAGAGATGGACTGACAAATGCAACACCCACCCAAAGAAAGGGAGCACAACAGCATAGAAGAACACTTAGGAATGCATGTGAATCAAGTATGTAACATATTTACTCATTTGAATTCGCTAGCATGAATCTAGTCAAGGGATCACACTGACAGCTATGACACACACCATTCAAGAGACCCAAAAAGATTGGCCAGATTCAGGAAATGAACACAAAAACGTCAATAACAAAGAATAGCATAGGAATAAATTAAAAAAAAAAGAAACAAGAAACACTACACCAAAAATTGTAGAACAAACTTAAAGAGGCCCATCTTCATCTTTTTTATGAATATATGTATGTTAACACACCCACACCCAAAAGAAACAGCAGAAATCATATTTTTACACCGGAAATGACATGACAGAAGAAGCTGAGGAAAAAACTCGAAGAGATTTGAAAAGATGCCATTGGTGGAAGAAAATATTTCCAAACATAGTATAGAACACCTATAGCAGCACTCTCAGGCAATCTATGCATTTCACTATTTGAAAGTAAGATTGGAGAAATCATATTGGCTTTCTTGAGGCCGGCAGAACAATGCACTGATTATTCTAACCCTAAAAACACTATGTTTCTTATTCAGCATGTACTAAAAACAACAAAAGCTTCAGCATTGAAGGAAGAAAAGCCAACAGTGAACAAAACCTCACAAGACAAGCAAAGTCAATTCAGAATGTATAACATTAGCATGTTCTAGGAGGCAACCATATTCAACAAAAGAAGATGGAGAAAGAAGAGCAGAAAGGAATTTCACTACACAATGCATCTTCATCAACTCCAATCTTTCCTAAATACTATGTAGACCCAGTTCAGTGAAGAGCATTAGCTTCTCACCCTCTCACTATATTTTGAATGAAAAAAAAAAGCTCCGCAGCAGCACAAGACCATACTCCTTTTTGGAAGTTAGAAGTTGAAAGAGAGTCTATATCATAAACCTGACACATGTTGGACCAAATTAGAATTAATCTACTTGAAATCTGTCTAGATTGGCCAAGCTAAGTCTACGGTAAGTAGGGAAACCATCACATTCCAAGATCAGCCAAATACATAGAAGAACAGACATACAATCTCCCCTTTGCTCACTTTAAACAGCAAAACCGAACCCAATTTGCAAGTGGGAGAGAGAGAGAGAGAGAGAAGGAGACCGTCGCGCGTTCATTGCTGGGTTGAACCCGTAGAACAACCAAAGCAAGATGGAAGATGGCCCCTCTCTTCTTCAGAATCACACACCAGAATCGCACCCAAGCAAACAAATTCCGACCAGACGCCTCTCACGAACGGTGCGAACAGATTGAGAACCTCTGGGCCTGAGTCAAGGGCACGCGGTGATCGACCATGACCAGAATCGCCAAATCGACCACGACCAGATCTGCCAAGGGATCGAGCAAGGGCACCCTGGTCTTCGCGAAGCAACACCCTGGTCTTCGGCTCTTCGCGAAGCAACTCTCGAGTCGCGGGAACTGGAAAGTAGAAAGCAAAATCGAAGGGGAGAAGTTAGAGAACTGAGAGGCAAAATCGAAGCAAAATCGAAGGGGAGAAGTCAGAGAACTGCTGGGAGAAGTCAGAGAACTGAGAAACAAAATCGAAAGGGTGGGGGAGTCGGGAACTCAACTCACGATTAGAAATTTAGAATAGAAATTAGGGTTTTTTTTTTTAAGCGGATCCGGTTCCGGGTCCGGGTCCGGGTCCGGTTCCGGTTCCATATGAAACCGGGAACCGGAACCGGAACCGGCGGTTCCTCAAAATCCGGAACCGAGAACCGGACCCTATTATACTAGAACCTGGAACCGAACCGGAACCTCTGGTTCGGTTCTCCGGTTCTCGGTTCTACCCTGGAACCATGCTCACCCCTAATTGCAGATGTATACTTTATGCCAGGGCTTTTTTGGAATTTGCTAAGTGTTGGGCAACTTTCCGAAAAAGGCCACAAAGTTCACATTTAAAATGGAATTTGCACCATTAGAGGTGTCAACAACAAGTTGATCACGACGGTGCAAATAAAAAAACCAGATGTTTTCCATGACTCTTCAGATGAAGAATCTCTTGAGTTTTCAAGCAATGAAGAAAGACAATAATTGGTTATGGCATCTTCGGTTCGGTCATCTAAATTTTCATAGACTAAAACTACTGGTTCAGAAAAGGATGGTGATCGGCATGCCTTTAATTGACTGTCCAGATCATTCATGCGAAGGATGTCTCGTTGGAAAACAACATTGAGAATCATTTCCAATTGGGAAAGCCAAAAGAGAAAAGCAATCTTTGGAGCTGGTACATACAGATATATGTGACCCTATTGAGGTTGAATCATTCGGACAAAAAAGGTACATGCTAATTTTTGTAGATGATTTTACCATAAAAACTTTTTATATTTCTTCAGAGAAAAATCTGAAGCATTTGGCAAGTTCAAAGAATTTAAAGTCTATGTTGAAAAACATAGTGGCTTTAATCTGAAGACGTTGAGATCGGATAGAGGGGAGAATTTACCTCAAATGAATTTGACAAATATTGTAAAATCCATGGAGTAAAACGTCACTTGACTGCCATCTATACACCTCGGCAAAATGGTATAGCAGAAAGAAAGAATAGAACGATTTTTGAAATGGTAAGAAGTATGCTAAAAGCAAAAAATTTCCCAAGAAATTTTGGGTAGAAGCTATTGCTTGTGCTGTATTTGTACTAAACAGGTGTCCAACAAGAAGTGTTCTTGGAAGAACCCCAGAAGAGGCTTAGAGCGGAAACAAGCCAGATGTTTCGTTCCTATGAGTATTTGGGTGCGTGGCATATCCCCATGTACCTTATGAATGAAGAAGAAGTTGGATAACAAAAGCGAGAAGTGCATCTTCTTTGGCTACAGCGACACAACTAAATGTTATAAGCCGTATAACTCAGTCATTGAAAAGGTAATCATTAGCAGGGATGTCCAGTTTTTTGAAGATGAAGCTTGGACTGGAACCAGAAGGGTGACCAGAAAAGCATCACCATCGAAGATGAACCATTGGAGAAAGAAGTAGAAGAACCTCCATCATTTTCAACTGGTGGTACATCTTCACCAACATCAGCTTAGAACCATCACTTCGTCGTTCACAACGACTGAAGGAGACGCCAGCAAAATTCAGAGATTATGTTGTCACAAGATACGATGATAGTAATGGTGACGGAATCACTGATGAAACGTTAGTAAATTTTGTTTATTTGCTGAATGTGATCCTGTAACATATGATGAAGCAGCTGTAGAAGAAAAGTGGATCCAAGCAATGGATGAAGAAATTCACTCCATTGAGAAGAATGATACATGGGTACTAACTTCTTTACCACATGGTAAGAAACCCATTGGTGTCAAGTGGGTGTACAAGACGAAGTACAAACCAAACGGTCAGGTGGACCGTTACAAGGCAGACTGGTCGTGAAAGGCTATAAGCAAAAGCCAGGTATTGATTATTTTGAAGTATTTGCACCAGTGGCTCGGATGGATACCATCCGGATGATCTTAGCACTTGCTGCTCAAAACCGTTGGAGGATCCATCAAATGGATGTGAAATCGGCATTCCTCAATGGTGTCCTTGAAGAGGAAGTCTACGTGGAGCAACCACAGGGATTGAGAAGAAGGGCATGAAAATCAAGTTTACAAACTGAAGAAGGCTTTGTATGGGCTAAAACAGGCACCTCGTGCTTGGTACACGCGTATCACACATACCTGCTAGAGCATGATTTTCAAAAGTGCCCGTATGAGCATACTATATATCAAGTCAAATACTAATGGTGACATAATAATTGTGTGCCTTTATGTTGATGACTTGATATTTACAGGTAGCTGTGAAAAAATGTTTTCTGACTTCAGGGAGGCTATGACTAGCAAGTTCGAGATGACTGATTTGGATTGATGTCCTATTTTCTTGGCCTTGAAGTGAAGCAGAAAGATGATGGCATATTTATTTCACAAAAAAAATATGCTAATGATATTTGAAGCGATTGAAAATGGAGTCGCTCAAACCATTCGGACTCCCATAGTAGAACGATTGGAGCTGAAGAAAGAAGGAACTGGTGAGCTGATAAATCCCACTTATTTCAAAAGCATTGTTGGCAATTTGAGATATTTGGTTTCTACAAGGCCAGATATTACCTATGGAGTGGGAATTATTAGCAGATATATGGAAAAACCATATCAATCACATTTGCAGGCAGCAAAAAGGATTTTACGGTATGTCAGTGGAACTCGTGACCATGGAATTTTATATTCTTATACTGACAACTTTGTCTAGTTGGATATACAGACTCCGATTGGGCAGGTGATACTGAAACTCGAAAGAGTACTTCAGGATATGCTTTCTTTCTCGGATCAGGAGTGATTTCTTGGTCCTCGAAAAAACAACAAGTTGTTGCACTCTCGACAGCTGAAGCAGAATATATGGCATTAGCTTCAGGGGCTTGTCAGACGATATGGCTTCGTAGGATGCTTGTGAACTGATGCATGAGCAGAAAGGTCCTACCAAATTGATGTGTGATAACAAGTCGGCAATTGCATTGGCCAAGAATCCTGTTTTCCATGGCAGGAGCAAACACATTGACATTAAGTATCACTATATCCGTGAGCTAGTCAAAGATGATGAGAGTGAAGTTGATTTCTGCAGGTCCGAAGACCAGATTGCAGATATCATGACAAAACCATTGAAGGCGGATTCGTTCGAGAAATTGAAGACGATGCTTGGCGTAATGGACTTCCAAAATCAATTTTAAGGGAGGCTATTGAAAATTAATAAAATCAATTTTGGAAGAATTCCAACATGAGGAATTCATTGTCCAAGTTGATGGCTAGTCAAAATTAGGTATGCCTAATTGTTCTCTTTTAACTCTTATAATTAGGTGTATAGTCAAATAAATACACTTAAGTTTGGCAAAATTAGGCATAGAATGGCTATAAATATGTGTGGGTTTTGCTTGTAAAGTACCATCAAGGAGGAGAAGAAATATAGAGAGAGTTGAGAGTTTTCTTTGAAAACAAGCTTAGAGCAAAGCTTGTATTTTTCCTTGTGTAAAACCTTGGCAAAGGTATTTTGTAGTTTTGTTCTCTCATTTGTATTTTTGTTATTCCTCTCCAAAATTAAATCCTCCCAGCTTCCGCAAAATTCCTTCTTCCTTTTTTTTTTTTGGTTCCTACATGAAGGTGGAGATGTTGTGATCGACAGCTTCAAAACCTTTTCTTAAAAAAATTCGAGCCTTTCAAAATGAACATCAGGAAATGGCCGGTACTCCATTGATCGGTAAAAATTTGCTTGTACTCGGTCAGCTAAATTTTGCCTGCGTCACTCCATGAGAGTTAAGGAGAGGCTAAGCGTTCATAAGGAGGTTCTAAATGGTGTGTCGCTAGGTATGTTAGCAAGAGCATATGTGGAGCCTTGTTCCAGGTTTCAGGCTAACCCTGGTAAGTGGGTTGCTGCAGTTCCTGCCACAGAATTCAAGCAGATGGATCAAGGAATTGACTTTTCTGTGAAGCCTGTTGAATTTATCGGTTGTTGCTTCGGTAAGGAGTCGCAACAACAGGCAATTTGGGTCTCATGATCCGAATAGCAACAACTACAACAGCAAGTACACTTCCTCTGTTGAGATAAGTCCGATCTGTCATGAGGACCTCATCTACTTGCCTCGTAAGCTGCAGTGAAATGGGAAATTTTGGTCCTCCTATTATATGCACAAAAATACCAACAGCATTGCTTTACACAAAAATTACCATCTTCTGTGGGAAGAAGATGGGTTGGCCGAGTCGTCGAGTCGGGCCTGACCCGACCCGTCCGACCCAGTCGACCAAATTTGCCCACAATAACCCAAAAAACATCGAAATTAATCAAATCTAAGCCCAAAATTGGATTCTATGATACCAAATCTATAGGAAAATGAATTTTTTTGTAAAAAAAAAAATCCATGAATTGGCACAAAAATGCAATTTTCAATTTTGACCCAAGTACCCATTTTGCAAAATTCAAACCTTAGATGACCTTATCTGCAAAAAATAATGCTACCAATGGGTTCATGAGGTCAAAAACTATAGGGTGACGTGGCCTGATTTTTTATTTAGTCCCTAGATAATTTTAATTGAATTTTAAGTGTTTTAGGGCTAATTTGTAAAAATCAAAATTTGCATTTTGGTCCCTTTTTCTTTAAATCTGATAATTTCGTGAACTTTTGGATGGAATGTAATTTTGAAAAATAGAGGGGAATATCACAACTCCAAAAATGCAAAATAGGAAAATTACAGAGCTAAAGTGAAAATTTTTGGAATTTTTGGTAATTAATCCAAAAAATGTGATTAACTAGGTAAACCACAATTCTGAATTAATTTTTTCATATTTTTCTTTGGAAAAAATGAAGGAAAAATTAAAAGGAAAATACTGACTATTTTTTTCATATTTTGTGGCCTCAAATGGTATTTTTTGGTGAATTTTCAAATATTTTTCTAATTTCTGAAAAAACTAAAAAATACGAAAATTATTTTTTTTTTTGAAAATAGTTCCCTAAGCTTGGCTAATGTCCCCCAAAGTTTATTTTCTATTTTCTTTTTTTTTCTTGATTTTTCTATTGTTTTTCGAAAATAAAATTCTAAAAAATACCATAAATATGAAAAAAAAAACTATTTTTGGTCAAAAATGGTTCCCTAGGCTTGGCCAAAGTTCCCAAAGTTGATTTTTTCATCAATTTTATGGATTTTCTAAAATTTTCTAGTTTGAAAATAGTTCCCTAAGCTTGGCTAATGTCCCCCAAAGTTTATTTTCTATTTTATTTTTTTTCTTGATTTTCTATTGTTTTTCGAAAAATAAAAATTCTAAAAAATACCATAAATATGAAAAAAAAACGATTTTTGATCAAAAATGGTTCCCTAGGTTTCGCCAAAGTTCTCAAAGTTGATTTTTTCATCAATTTTATGGATTTTCTAAAATTTTCTAAAAATAAAACCAACTGAAAATCAAGTGTCAACAGCAAGTTAAAATAAATGATGAGTTGAGACTGCAAGTGGCATAATCATATGGTTCATCCAGTGATAAGGCCAAGGGAATGAACTTAGAAGACCAAGCTTAAAAGTAATGATGACCTTGGGTTAAAATCATTAGGCACAGAGATAGAGGGATTTTTGTTCCTAATTGAGTAGCTATGGTGCAAGTGGCCTAATAAGGTTAGCTACAAGAAGATGTTTTGATTGAAATGGGAGAGAGCTTCTTCTTGGTCAACTAAATGAATGGGTCATCAATAGTATTAATTGACTAAGGTTAAAATACATGATGTCAAGCAATGATATCATCACTAGACTAATTACAATTTCATAAACTAAGGACATGTGGCTTCAAATACTTGGTGAAAAAATGAAGAGAGGTGCGCACAAGTTAGAGAACGACCAATGCCTCACTATAGTGTTTTCAAAATATATATATTCTGTTAAGTTACCAAATATTTAGTAAATCAACATGTAAACAAAGAAAAATAATATCCGTTCTAAACATCAATGAATCAGAAAAATATGTGTGACCCGCTAAAATTATCAATGGAAAATATGAAATATTAAAAAATCTTAACTCATAAATTTGAAACTTGAAAATCATCAAGTATGCGATTCGGAGCATATCGGCTCCTTTCTACAACCAATATATCGGAAAATCATTACCGTCACTCTAAATAATCGACCCAATAGCAAATATTCATCTATTTAATCCTTATGGAATTTTTCGAAAAATACGGGTACGAAAAATACAATTAAGGCCACCCACCCATCGGTGGCCCAGCTAGTTTGTGCTCTGGTCCTTTTCACGAGAGATCCTAGGTTCGAACCTCGCTGGGTACTGATGATTTAAGCGGGGTCGTGGCGGAGGGATGCTGCGCTAGCCCTCCAGGAGGATTAGTCGAGATACGCGATCCGTACGGACGCTGGCCGGGACACCTTTCGTACCAAAAAAAGAAAAAAAAAAAATACAATTAAGGCCTACATCTTCTACACCGTTTAATGAATCCAATCAGTATTCCCTCTTGGGACATCTATTGTCCTCAACTTACTTCGATATAAATTGATATAGGAATTTTCCGAATGTCTGGCACGTGGCAATCGCAGGCTTGGTCTTGCATATGGGCATTTCGGCCCTTTGCACGGCCCAAATAGCCCTTTTTTTTTTTTTTTATGCCTCGTGTAAGCGCATTTGAGCTTCGTGCAAGGATCCTCACAGGTTTAAAAAATTCCCATAAATACAGACTATTATTTGCATTTTTTTTTCTTGGGTAGGTTTTGTCTATGCTTATTCCTCTCGATTTTGGCTCTCTAGAAACATAAAAATTCCTCCACCTGGAATTCTCTTGATTTATGTGATTTGCTTGCGAGTTTCAAAGCTCCGTCAATTTAGATATTCCCTCCTCAAATAATTAAATCAATTGATTGTTATAGGTGAAGCTTTCTTAAAAATAAGATCTCCTTTGAAAATAGTTTTTCTATGCTGCTGAATTACATTTTGAAAATCTACCAAAAAATATGTAGTTTAAAAAGGGTAAGATTGGGGTATCGCATCCTTTCAATTCTCTGATTTTATAAATATAATGTTATCGCGGTAAAAATTTTTATGATGGAGAAAAATTTACACATTACATGTTACATCTTGATAAACTACATGGGGGATTACAGGGGATTGATTATATAATTGTTTTTGTGTAACTGTTATACTAATAGTTTATTTTTGGGTCACAATGAATAAATAATTATGAGGCCACCTCTTTTAAGAACCTGTGGCTTGGAACGTATTGTTATTTCTCACGTTCACCTAAAAATTATTATGCGAGCAAAGTTCGAATTACATTGATGTCTTGGATATCAAAGTGATAACTATAGTAGCTTGCTTTTTATGTGCTTGAATTTTTCATTATAATATTAATAAAATATGTCTTGGCCTTTTCCATGATAATATTAATAGAAATATTTCGATAGATTAATACAAGCTACAACATATCATAATATATAGATAGCAATTAGACTCATCATTGACAATTTAAATATAGTGGTAAGCCAAAGGCCCACTGGGCCTTCGTCCCTCCGTTCGGCTTTCAGTTCGGCTTTCAAGCCATGTCTGCCCGACGAACCAAACCATGATGGCGAAGAGCCTCCGTTCGCTTGCGAGGCTTCTCCGTCTCGCTCCGCCCGCCAAGACCCCGAACGCCACCTCTCTCCTCCCTTCCTCCTCTCTCTGCACAGGGCCCTTCCCCGTCGACCTACGAGCCGGCTCAAGATGTGGGCGTCCGAGACGGGAACGCCACGAGCAAGTCCGCAGGATCCGAATTCTCCTGCAGCAGGGTCGCACCGATACTGCTCGGAGGCAAATCAAGTCCCCTCGTCCTCTCCGAGAAGCTCTTCTCTTCGCCTTCGCACATATTCCTCTCTTCTCTCTCTCCTGCCCGCTCCTCAAGGCAGCTTCTCCGACATGCTTTTGGCGGTCTATGCCGATTCCAAGCTGACCCGAGAAGCTTCGAGGTTTATTCATGATGAAAGGGGACGGTTTGTTTCCTAGTCTCGGTTCTTTCAACCTTTTGCTCGAGTCTTTGGTGACGAGCAAGCGGTTTCGATGAGGCGCTTGTTTTTTCGGGGAGATATTCGGGTCTGATGTGGAGGCCGGACCGGTTTACGTTTGGAAAAGCCATCAGGCTGCGGCGAAATTGGGAGATTCGAGTAGGGGCTTCGAGTTGATGGACGAGATGAAGAGGAGAGGGATTAATCCCCATGCGTTTGTCTACAATCTGATGATCAGTGCCGCTTTGCAAAGAGAAGAGGGTAGGGATGCAGAGAAGTTGTTTGATGAAATGTCTAAGAAAAATGTGGCTGCCACCGTGGTCACTTATAACTCGTTGATTGATGGGTATTGTAAGATGGGGGAGATGGAGAAGGCGTTTGACCTGAGGGAGAGGATGGACAGGGAGAATGTGCAGCCGATCTCATCACATTCATTCGTTGCTTTGTGGCCTGTGCCGAGCACAGAGGATGGAGGAGGCAAAGAGAATGATGGATGAGATGGAAGCTCGTGGCCTCGTCGCTGATGGTTTCACATACAGCATTCTTTTCGATGGGCATCTTAGGTCTGGCAATGTGGATGCGTCATTGGGACCTTTGTGAAGAAGTATTGGGGAAACGTGTTAAAATGAATATGTACACTTGTAGCATCTTATTGAATGCTTTGTGCAAAGTAGGGAAGGTGGAGAAGGCTGTGGAGATTTTGGATAAGTTGATTGCGGATGGACTCGATCCAGATGTGGCTGTATATAACACACTTGTGAGCGGATATTGTCAGAGAAACGATGTGGATGGAGCCATTTCAATGATCGAACGAATGGAAGTTGCTGGGGTGAAGCCAAATTCTGTTAGCTTCAATGCTTGATCAGCAAGCTCGCGACCTGAAGAAGATGGAGAGGGTGGAGTATTGGGTAAAGAAGATGTCGGAGAAAGGAGTTTTAGCAAATGTGGAGACATTCAACATTTTGATTGATGGCTACGGAACAGATGTGCCACTTTGATAGGTGCTTTCAGGTTCTAGAACAAATGGAAAACAATGGTTTAAAACCAAATGTTGTGAGCTATGGTTCTCTAATACATTGTCTATGCAATGATGGTAAGCTCATTGAGGCTGAATGTTCCGTGGCGATATGGTGGCTCGAGGGATATTGCCAAATGCACATATATTCAATATGCTAATTGGACAGCAGTTGTACCGCTGAAAGATGAAATACTGCCTTCACTTTCTTTCAAGAGATGCTGAAAAGTGAGGTTGCTCCGACAGTTGTTACATATAATGCTCTGATTAATGGGTTATGCAAAAATGGGAAGCCAACGGAAGCGAGAACTTGATTCCCCAGATGACAAGTAATGGCTGCGCTCCTGATGTTATCACATACAACTCTCTGATCTCAGGATATTCTGGTGTAGGGAATTCCAAAAGTGTCTCGAGTTATATGAGAAAATGAAAGCTTTGGGAATTAGGCCCACTTTAAAAACATACCATCCATTAATTTGTGGATGCAGCAAAGAAGAACGATTGTTGTGGATAGACTTCTTGAGGAGATGTCGGAGATGAATTTGGTCCTGATAGATTGGTATGTAATGAAGTCTTCGATGTTATGTCGAGCATGGGGACGGTCAGAGGCATTTGCTGTGTACCAGGATATGTCGACTCGGGGACTTCAGCCCGACAAAAGGACTTTCAATAACTTGCTTGGGGCGGTTCAAAGAAGGAACTTTGTCTTCAGTGAATGATCTTGTTAATTGCATGAAGGCCAGTAACTTGTCTCCAAAGCAGATACTTACCACATACTGGTAAGGAAATTGTGATCATAAAAATTTTGTCGGGGCATATGGTTGGTATAAGAGAAAATGATCGAGAATGGTTTCTCGTTGAATGACTCTTCCTGCCATGAGCTCATTGCTGGCCTCAAACAAGAGGGGAAATTACAAGAATCCAGATAGTTTGCTCGGGATTGAGCAATCTGAATGATGGTAGTGATGAAAAAACTCTCCCCGTTGCAAGATGTAGTCAATAAAGCAGGTCAGACAATTTACGTCAACACAGATTGGCCTCAAGTTTGAAATGCATCAAGTTATCTGCCTCAACTTTGTCTTTGGATAAATCTGCGAATCATGATGGATTTAATTCTGTAAATGCGTGGTGTATTTCCTGCTACGTATTATATTTATCAGGACTGCTGGACTTTCCAGCATAAACTCACTAGCTTACCTTTGATGTCGAAGTTAAATTGGATCCCCAAAAGGAAACCTAAAGAAATTCAAGAGCGAACAAAGATCGGCTTCAGTTGGCTCCCTGCCAGTCTCGTGTGCATATTGTTCTATGCTAGCAGGTCACTCCATTTAATGGCTTTCTGGATTCTGTTCGAGATTGTCATGTCATACCACCGGACAAAACTGACCTTCATCGGGCTTTTAGAATCTGTAAGGATGAACGAATTGATCATAACGAGAAACTTGGAGATGTGCTCGAGGTTAAAGCAGCCTACAAAGTGCGCAAAAAAGCCTAGATTCAGGTTTCGAGATCGGTGTGCAATAGGACCGGGTATTGAACTGTTGAACAGTTGAGTCCATTAGTGGATTTGAATTCTGTAAATGCGTAACTGTTGTCTTCTGTGATTTACTCAGAAAAGTGGAATTCAACCGTGCCAGAGGGTTGTCTCAGGAGGACTTCAACGCTGGGGTAGAGCTACCCAAGGGCTCGTACATGCAGTTTCACCTTGCTCTTGGCAAATTTTTCGCAACACAGAGAGGCCGAACAGAATTCCTTCATGATTCGCCATGAAAATAGGCTGCTCGCTTTGCCAGTCGCCCACAACACAGAGAAGCCGAACAGAATTCCTTCATGATTCGCCATGAAAATAGGCTGCTCGCTTTGCCAGTCGCCCACTTATTATCGAGCTGGTTAAAGACCAATGAGATCGTTTCGATGTCGTTGCACAATGGAAAGCTGATCGATAATCACTAGGACAGGCCAAAGAGAGAGGGCTACCAAAACTGCTGGTACTACTGCAGCGCATGTTAAACTGCATTGCACTGGTTACGGGTGCAGAAACTGAAACTGGTCTTTGTAAATGCGCCAACAGTCATCGATAGAAACGAACATGAAATCGGGGAGGATCTCACCCAGAACAGTCGGTCACGTTTAGCTCAAGATTTACAACGTTATTGGAACGGTGAATCAGTCTCTCGAGCGACTACAGAAGAAACCTGAGGGATATGGAGGACTCTAGACTTAAGTTCCACCATTCTTCTATCTTTTACTGGTGCTGCACAGACAGAAACGGCGCATCGAGCAACCAATTCAACAGCCAACCAACCTACCTATGTACGTGGTCCTAATATGTTTTACCTTAACCAAACTCTGCATCACCAACTAGTTTCTGTTCCCAGTTGATTTCGATCCTGAACCAAAAGGGTCGAACTGGAAGCGGAAGCCCACGTTCAAGGCGATTGCCAAGATCACAGAGACAAGGTGCTAGGAACGTGGAAGACGCACAATACGGTGCAATGCCACCATCCACTACAGCCTTTGGAAGAGATCAGAACTTTCAATGGAAACGCAGCACAGAAACGCTTTCAGGGTCCGTCCAACAAGAAGCAGACTCTCCGTTACCGTAAACTTTCAATCTACCGATCTATCACCAACAAAATAACTACGACAGCAAGAGAAAAAACAAGGCAAAATCTTGAAATCCCAGAAGGGAAAAACCCTGCTCAAGTGTGTGCATTAAACCGCAGTTCCAATTCCATCTCAATTTATTAGGCACAAGTCGGAACAAAAACTCTATCAAACTCAGAACCCAACAAGAACCTCAACCCCCTCAACACCAGCCAACAACAGCCCAAAAAAGAACAAGGAAAACCTGGAAACATCTACAGGACTTTGAGCATGTCCTCGGCACCACTGAAGGTGAAGGCCCCACCTTCCTCCAGGTTGAGCACCTTCACGACGCCGTCCTCCGCGAGCAGCGCATACCGCCGCGACCGCACCCCGAGCCCCACCGGCTTGTCGCTCAGGTCGAGCTCGCACCCGATCGCCCTCGTGAAATCCCCGTTCCCGTCAGACAGCAGCATGACCTCGTCGCCGACCCCCAGGTTCTCCTTCCACGCCCGCATCACGAAGGCGTCGTTCACCGAGATGCACGCGATGGTGTCCACGCCCTTCGCCTTCAGCTCCCCCGCCTTCTCCACGAACCCGGGCAGGTGCTTCTGCGAGCACGTCGGGGTGAAGGCCCCGGGACGGCGAAGAGGATCGACTTCTTCCCGGCGGTGAGGGCGGAGACGGTGGTGGTCTGGAGCTCGCCGGCGGGGTCGAAATAGGAGAGGGTGGCGTCCGGGAGCTTGTCGCCCACGGATATGGCGGCGCGGGTGGGGGTGGCGGCCGTGGAGAGGCGGAGGGGCTTGCCGGGGCGGAGGAGGCGGCGGCGGGGGATGGCGAGGGAGGAGCGGCGGGGGACGGCGAGGGAGGCGAAGGAGAGGGATTTGGGAGGGAGAAGGGAGGAGGCAGCAGTGGCGGTGGCGGTGTGTGGTGAGGAGTCTGGAGATGGAGAGAGAAACTGCCATTGCTGCTAGAGAGAGAGAGAGAGAGAGAGAGAGAGAGAAAGGGGCTGCGACCGCGAGTTCGTGGGAAGGGGACCGAGCGACGGAGATATGGTATATTACTTTGCTCTAAAATTTAAAAAAATTAATTAATTAATTCGTTGTTTTTTTTTTTATTTTTCATTTTACAATTTTTTTATTTGGGGCGGAGAGGACAATGAGGAAGTCGGAGGGAGATCTGTACAGGAGGGACAGGTGGGCCTCTCTTGGGCTTCACTGCGGGCACCTGGGCTTTTTCCGAAACCAAGCCTTGGTCACCGGTTCTTGTCGGCGGTTCGGAATCAGATTTTCTTCCTGAAGATCCTACCCTCTTTCTTGTTCCTTTTTTATTAGTGAAACCATCGACTTTTTACAGGAATAATGATATAGATAGTTGCGGAAGTTCGACCCAATATGTAATGCGAAACCTTAAATCTATTTGACGTGTTCTTTGAACTTCAACTCAAAAAACGCAGCATTGTCCTTGAATTTTCTGCATGGTTAGTGCTTTTATTTTAGCATTCTCACTAATACTTCCTTAGGCTTAGGCAATACAACTAAGATGGTGGCCGCAAGAGATATTAATCTCTACGGAAAATTTATGTTCAATTTAGTCCCTTAAATATATTAAAGTGTATGATATTATTTTTCATTTATTCAAATTTAGGGATAATATTAAATATTCTCATACAGTAATTTAGAGATTATATTAGAAAAATTAAAATTTCAAGAGCGATATTGTTACGTTGAGCTAAAGTGTAGAGATCATATAGAATAAATTTAAAGTTTAGAGATCATATTGGCCACATTGTAAATTTCTTTTATATATATATATATATATATATATATATATATATATATAAAATTCATTTCCCCCACGGTATGGCTCTTTGGTGCTATCGATGCCACCAAAGGTCCTGAAATCTTATCATCTGTCTAACCCTGTTCGGCTGATGCATGCCATCTCGCCATGTATTGAAAATTTCAAACATTTATCTTCTTTTTTTTTTTTGGTCGGAGAGAATTCCAACCCTTTGCGTGGCGGACGTTAGCAACGTAGAGCCAAATATCTCCGCCAAGATATTCGGTGGTTGGTAATCACCGCGTCATCAATCCACGTAAGCATATGTGCTCCACTCAAAAGGCGACAACTAAAACCGGATGCTTTCTTTTACTCTCTCTCCTTGGCTGGCGGACCGAAAAAGGAACCATAAAAATCCTGCCCCAGCTCCACTCCAAAGAAAGGGCATCCATCTTCGAGCCCAGTCTCTCTCTCGATTCCGGCTTACTTGAGGATCGATGCCGTTGAGATTTGACATAGGATTCAACCGAGGAGAGCGTCGACTTCTGGAGCTTTCGCTTTTTCATTCTAATCTCTCGACACGAGCAATAGTAATAATTCGATAATTCGATACCTACCTAAATACATATCTTATTTTAACATGTCGGGTCTCGTATGTCTGCTCTTCTAATTGATAATGAATTTTTCCTTCCCGTCTTTAGGGAATACCCCGTCTTTTTCTTTTCTTTTTATATATTTCAGAGTTCAGACGTGGCATTTTTAAAGTCTTGCTAAGGACTAGCCCATCCTCTCTTTCGAATCCGATTTACTATGACATCAATGCCATTGAGGAATTGTCACGCGCATTGGGAACACGTAGGCTCGATGCACGCGATCCGTTAGATTATAAAGATTCTAAGTGTGGCTAATCAATTCAACGAATCGCATGCCCTAAATGAATATAATCTTCATGTATCCAATAATCAGGGGCATTTTATGGTTAATTCTTATTTTCATTACGTTTATCACAAACCAACATAATCGTGACATTAAGGTTCGAATACGATGCAGAAATTCGATACATTCATTTGGAAAGATTGCTAAGAGAGCGCCCAAACTCGAACCCCCCTGCATATCCAGTTGGACTTACATTTGCTTAAAAGCTAATGACTATGGGTAAATTGGGGTATATTACCTATTCCATACCATACTAATTCTCGATGTGATACTTTTTAACATAAATTCATACATGTATCTATCTTTATCATGAGATGTGAACGTGAGCACTCTATTTTTATAACATTCAAATCTCATATAAGATGGAAAGGGGTTTTTCGAACAATTCACAAACAAGACCCTTGCGTGGGTACTCAAATACTCCTACTGTCCATGTGGCATATATACATATATAACAACACAAGTTGTTCCTGGATTTTGGCTTAGTATGCATTATGGTCTCTAACTTTAACTCATTTTGTAATGTGGTTTTCCAACTTTTAATTTTTTCAATATAATATATGAACTTTATTTATATATTCAATGTAGTCTTGAACTATATGAGAATATTTCATGTTGTTTATGGACTAAATTGAACATATACCCAAAATTCTAGAGACCACGTTGAACAATTTAAAAATTTATGGATCATATTGCACATTATGTTACAGTTCAGAGATCGCATTAAACAAATTAAAAGATCATGGATCATATTTCACATTAGATCAATTTTCAAGAACCGTTTGTGTCATTTTCCCTGTGTATATGTACAATCGGAATTCTGATATGATTTAAGTAGCCTTTTTACCATAACAAACCAACACCCAATCAAGAGAGAAAAAAAAAAGACATTGGCCCTTAGATTCTCCTCGTTCTTTTTTATTTTTTATTTTTTACAACTCGATGCATAGACGCATAGTTTCAACTACCTAAAGATCTATGGAGTACCTAATTAGTCTGACCAACCGGTTAAGTCGATAGACCTTAGCTTGCGCACTTAGGCCTGAACCAATGAAATTTGCATGCAATTGGTGAAATTTGAAGGGGGCGGCCGCTGGTTTTTGAGCTGGAATCTCCGTAAACCATACACCAACTCTAAGATTGTTAGGTTATGCTCGTATATAAATATAGGGTACATCCTGTTTCATTCATGTGAAACACCATACTTTATGTTTGCTCCAACGGAGAGGAAAGTAAAAACGGGACTGTAACATGTGTTCTCTTTCAAAAACCCCTCAGTGGACCGATTGAGCCGCGGTTTTGCATAATTTAACATGAAGCACACATTTTGATCAAGTCCATCGTTCGTTAAGATCCGAAATAGGCGGCGTGTACTGTAATTTTCCTCTCGTTTGAACCACTTCAACATATGGCAAGGTAGAGAAGCAGATCTGCTGGAACTTGCTGTTGAGTCGCGGGTGTAGTTGCGAAGTGAGAGTTTGTCAACCACCCTCCAAGTCATGGGCCAGGCCGAGACAACATGGATAGGCCGGGCAATTGTAGAGGAATGTCGCCATCTCATGGCCCATTTTGCGGGAAGTGTCTTTAGCCCATTGCTCAAGAAATGCTAATCAAGTCGTGGATTGGGCGGCTAAAACCCATTGGAACGAATCCCTCAGTTCGAATTGGCTCACTAAGGAACACACACACCCCCCCCCCCGCCAAAAAAAAAAAAACCAATTCTCTGGGGTCTTTATTATGTTTTGATAGCGAACTCTATCGTGGTTAAAGCTCTGACTATTAATGAAGTAATGCATTTTAGTGAAAAATATAAAAAAGATATGGCGAGGTTCATTTTTGGCCACTTAGTTTTGCATTGTTCCTCCAAGTTTGGTGCCCAATTTCGGGGTCAAGGAGATAGATCTACACATGCTGTCCTGAAAGACTTTTGTCCAAAATGGTATTCCCTGCCCATGTCAACTCCTCACCAAAAGCTCTCGGCAGCATATCCCCACCTACAAGCAAATGTAGACCACCAGAAAAGTCAGATCAAAGCTTGAGATAGAGGCCCCCGTTCATGCGTTTTACCTTCTATAGCTTTCTTTTCTGTACCAATCTTGATCTCCCCTTGTCTTCACTTGAGTTTACACAAACAACGACAACAACAACAACAAAAAATCTTAATATTTCAGATGGTTTTCATTACAAAGTTACAATCAGATCAACAAACAAGATGATAAACACTGTTCCAAAGCTCGAGAGAAGCCAAGACTTGAGTCGGAATTGGCTTCATGATTAGATGGCTAGTTTTAACTCTCTCAATTGTGTGCAAGTCCAATTTTACGCTGGAATCGCAAGATGTCACAGTATGTGGATGTCATTGTAGCGACCACAGAACTGGGTAAAAGATTAGACCCAAGTAGGAGTGCATAAGTTCATAGTTGATCATTTAGCTTGAGAAGCACCATCACAATGTGCTTGCACTTGCCTAACTCTAATATATCAAATTACATTGTAGGAATACACAATAGCATGACATCCTGCGCATTATTTAGTATGGGAAATGTTTCGATAAGATTCCAATGCACGGACTTGAGCGATAAATGAACAACTTAGGCAGCATATAAGTGTTACATGTATGATTATATAGAAATGATCTTGCACGATTTATCTAATCATGCGAAATATGATACACATTATGAAATTATATCAGAATAATGTGTCTAAGATATCTAATGATATATCCGATATCCCTTAAACTCGGATCACACACTTGGAATTACTTAGTATCTCCTAGTTTTGATATCAATTTTTTTTAATCAAAGATATCAAATTATTTAAGAGGTAAATTGTTAGTAGAAACTAGAAACCTTCTTTTAACATATAACACTGTCTAATTACTCGTTATGTTGGATTTTTTTTTTTTGTTTAAAATGCTTTGGAAGTTAATTTCCTTAAACTATATACACATACACACCCAAAAGTCCCGTAACTGATTACTAGTTGGTAGATGGTCTTCTCTTTCAAGTGCTAATCTTTTTAAATAATCAATGAGCCCCATTACATGATTTTAAGCAACTAAGGGCATGCATGACAATACTTATGCTTTAGAAATAAACTCCTGCTTCTGAGCAGAAGTTGATTTTTCTACTTTTGAAGAGAAATAAACTTTTTTTACTTCTTCAAGTGGCTTCAAAATTACTTTTGGAGCAAAAATAAAAAAAGCTCCAAAAATAAAAAAATTGAAGTCGTGTAACCAAATGAATTTTTGCTCCAGAAATACTTCTAAAGCAGAAATTCTTCTTCAGAAGTTTTGTCATGCAGTGCCTAAACTAAATTATCACTTTTTGATGGTCAAAACAAAACTATCACTAAAAAGAAATTACATTATTATTTTACTTTAGTAAATTAAAGGTATCATTCTTTTTCCCCGCTTGAACTCAGGTCCTTTTTCCAATCCCACCCTCAAACTTTCAATTCGTATAATCATGTCTATGAATTTGCATAAACTTTATAAACAAAACTTTTCGAGAATTATTTATTTCAACTTGAACTGACATGGCCGTCAGATCACATCGATATATAACGTGAAAAAGGAAAATCTCCTTGGTGCCCAAGCCACCATGGATTTCCTTACGAAGTTTTGCCTCCATCAGCAAGCCAACATGGAAAAATTTTGCTTAAAAAGCTCTAGTCACCATTGAAGAACTCTTCCAACATCTTCTTCGGAATGGTCCTGACAGGACGGCCACGTCAACTCAAATGGACTAGAATCGATGTCAGGGAGAATTGATTAGAAAATTAATGTAAATGTAAAGATTTATTTTGACAAATTAAGACCAGAGGATTTGATTGGAAAAATGTGTATAAGTTTGGGGCCGAAATTGAGACTCTGATAAAAATCACCCACTTCAAAAAGAAAATACATGCAGTTCGGGCATCGCACGGGTTGTTGTAAGTTCCTGTTTTGGTTTTCCAGGTCTTGGGTTTTTCATATATTTCCACTTCTTCTACGCATCTCTAGCATTTGCTACTCACTTCAACTATCTCTCTCGCCATCTGAACCTGAGCTTCTTCGTCATGGCTAAGATCAAGTGCATCAAGGCGAGGCAGATCTTCGACAGCCGCGGCAATCCTACGGTCGAGGTGGGTTTTTTCATCGGACGTTTTTCCCCTCCATCCAGTCATTTCCCAACATGCTGTTTGTTTCCATCGTTCGCGCTCTCTCAGCTTGGCCTTGTCATTTCTCGATTTGGTTTCGCGGCTAGTCTTGTGTGATTGTGGGCGGTGATTCTTACGTACTGTCCTGGGAAAAAGTTCTGATTATGTCGTGTCGTTTCCAAGTGCTGCGCGTCTTTTCTCTACGTCGTTCGTTTTGTCAGTCCTAAACTAGGCGGGTTCATTTTCAGTGATACGTGAAGTCCGAATTCAGTATGGAAGTATTGATTATGTTGAGTTTGCTTTTTTCTACTTCGGTATTGTGAATAAAGAGGGAAAATTTATGACACTTCATGAACGTTGGTGTTTGGGGCTGTTCTCCATTTGCCTTCTGGTTTAAGGGTGGTGTTATCTATTGCAGGCTGATGTTACTCTAGACGACGGGACTTTCGCAAGAGCTGCTGTTCCTAGTGGTGTCTCCACTGGTGAGTGATCTTTCTATGTGCTGGCGATCCTCCATTTCGAGCATTTACAGTGATGCGGACTGCAAAGGAATCGAGGAAGGGCCAAGTAGGCCGGGATTATGTAGTACTATCGCGGGCTTGTTGCTTAGAGGGAACTGCATGAAAGCAGCTATGGCTATGGCAAAATATAGGAGGAATTGTTAGGGTATTGAGGGCAATTGCTTATCTTAATTAATGGTTTGCTTCCAGGGATTTACGAGGCCCCTGAACAAAGAGATGGTGGTTCTGACTATCTGGGAAAGGGTGTTTCCAAGGTTCTACCTCTTGCTGTTATCATATTGTCTTTAATCATTTAACTGGCACTTGCGTTGACGAGTATTTGACATTTCGATGCATATTTAGGCTGTTGAGAATGTGCACACAATTATTGGTCCCGCCTTGGTTGGCAAGGTTTGTTTCGAACTCATGTCGACTTATATGCACTTCTGACTTCACATCCTCGAGTATTTCTCATGTTAATAAGTTTGGGACAAACAAAATGTTAATGTAGACTAATTTATTTTGTCATCCTACTATCTAGCAATTATCTTTACTTTATTTTTCAGGATCCAACGGATCAGATTGCTAGTGATAACTTCATGGTCCAACAGCTTGATGGAACTGTAAATGAGTGGGGTTGGTGTAAGCAAAAGGTATTTATCTAATTCATTCTAGCTCACGCAGTGCGTGTTGGAGTGAACCCTATTGACTGTGGTAAACTTTTTGTTGTAAAGCTTGAAGCCAATGCCCTACTTGCAGTGTCTCTTGCTGTCTGCAAAGCTGGAGCTGCTGCTAACAAGATCCCTCTTTACAAGGTTCGTTATGGTTCAGCGCTACCACAATCAGCTGCAATTTTTTGTTTCACGAGTTTGCTGCAGACTTATTGCACTAAGATCCGTGTTAGCTTTCTGGATGATGTTGTTCTAGGAAGTTTTTTATGCAGTGTTTTCTCAAATATCGTACAAAGGGAAACTCGACTTTGTTACTGGTTGTAACAGAGAGAAACTGCATCACGAATCACAATTACTTGTACTCTGTTGATTTGTTGGTTCTGTGTTAACCCAAGTAAGGGTATGATACCACTTGTCTATGGATGCAGCATATTGCGAACATTGCTGGTAGCAGCATATTGCGAACATTGCTGGTAACAGCAAATTGGTGTTGCCTGTTCCTGCCTTCAATGTCATTACTGGTGGGTCACATGCTGGAAACAAACTGGCAATGCAGGTCCATAATTGTATATTGAATACTGATGCCAAATACTTTTAAATGTTCATTTTATTCCTCAAAATCTTAATATTATTTCTGTGTGCCTCCTACAGGAATTTATGATTCTTCCTGTTGGAGCTTCCTCATTTAAGGAAAGCATGAAGATCGGTGTGGAAGTTTTATCACCACTTGAAGGTATTCAGAAACTTGGAATCTGTAGCCTAAATCTTCGTAACTTCGCAAGTGCAGAATGTTCCTCAGAACACACGGTCAAACAAATTTCTTTGTTAGTGTAGTATCATGACTTTAGCTTAGGTGGCTTTTCTGTTTTTAGGACTCTTGCTGAATGGTTGATTAATTCTCTTCCTTTACGATTGCTATGACATTATTTTACTGTATCTCTGATTGGGTTCTGTTTCGCTGGAATTTAATCCGTAACGAAACACTTTTCACCGAAAGTGACTTTTCGGTTTTAATTGAAGGAAACCAGGTTCTGTGGTGATTCCGGATCGGAAATATTCAGGCAATATGGAAAAAACGACGGTACTATGCCGGAGTTTGACTCGACGACGTAGCACCAATGATAAAGATTCATGTCGGAGTTTGACTCGACGACGAGAATCTGAAAATTATAACTACATCTAAAGGAATCGCAAGTGCTAAAAGAGATGAAATACATGAAAGATGAATTTAAAATGCTAAGAAAGATAAAGATACATGAACGGTAAATTTAAAGTGCTGAAAATAAAGATACATGAAAGATGAATTTGTGTTTTGCCGAGAAGGGGCGCCTCTTCACTTGATGAATATTAGTATTTATAAGCCTCCCATCTTTCGTAACTGCTTTGAAGCGGTTTCCTATAAATGTGTCCATCATAACTGCTTAAAGCAGTTTCTTATGAACGTGCCCTGCTTCATAACTGCTCCATCATGCTTCACCGAATGCTCCTCATGAACGTGCCCTATTCTTCATTCGGGATTGCTCCACTGAAATTCTTCATTCGGGATTTGCTCCCATGCATTTCTTCACTCGGGATTGCTCCCCAATGTGTTGTTCGGTTTTGCTCTCCATTTAACATTGCTCTACATCACTCTTCATTTAAAGACGTGGACCCCTCCGTCATAATTGCTCCACTCCATTTCATTCATTCGTTTGCTCCATGCACGTACGAAGAGATGGCGCTTGGTGCTTGGTGCTTGGTGGAAATGTGTTATTTAGAGATGTGGACCCCACCATCATTATGACTCCTCCTTTGCTTCCCGAATGCATTGCTCCATGCATGGATTCCTTCATGCCGAATGGAGACTCTTGCCGAATGGAGACTCTTTCATACGTGTACCGAATGGATATATGAAACCGAATGGAAATATGAACTCTTCCGTGCTATCGAATGGTCTACGTCTCCACGTCTTCATTTGTTCCACGTTTCCGAAAATTCTGATCTATTCCTCACGTTGCCAAATATTATCCTCAAAATGGTTGCTCCTTCAAAGCCGGTGCTTCAATTCTTCGCGCCCGTTCGTGCCAATAATTTGGTCATTTTTTGGTGTAAACAGGTTCTTTCTCGCAGGCTGTTATTAAGAAGAAATATGGTCAGGACGCAACTAATGTCGGTGATGAAGGTGGTTTTGCTCCTAACATTCAGGTAAACCTTTTGATTAGTGAACCTTGGACCTGCAATGACCCATGTCGGCCTCAATTTTGTTCATGATATTTCCAGGCGGGCATTATAATGCGTTTGTGGATATACAGGAAAACAAGGAAGGTTTAGAATTGCTCAAGACTGCAATTGCAAAAGCAGGTTACACTGGCAAAGTGAGTTCCCAGGCTTTCTTGTTTTCTTAGGCATTTGAAATTCCAAGAGAACTGCAGAAACTAAGCACGTCATTATCGTTGCATCTTCCTCCCCCTGTATATTTCATTTAACCTCTTGAATTGCCTGCTATTTCAAAATGGCGACACACACTGCTCATAGGAGGGCACTCTTGGGAACTATTGAAGCAGAGCAATGTGTTTATTCGGGATGTCTGGTGAGGCTCTTTACTAGTTCCCATCTGTTTATTTCAGGTTGTTATTGGAATGGATGTTGCTGCATCTGAATTCTATGGTGAGGATAAAACATATGATTTGAACTTCAAAGATTAAAAGTAGGTGATGCTTCTGTCATAAGATTAAATGATTTCTCTCTCAAAATGAACTTAAGTTTGAATTTGCCTAAGAAAGAACCAACTGCTCATTGTTCTTAAAAATGTGAATTTCTCATTCTTTCGATCTATTCAGAACAACGATGGATCTCAGAAGATCTCTGGAGATGCTCTCAAAGATCTGTACAAGTCGTTTGTGAGTGAGTATCCTATTGTCTCGATTGAGGATCCATTTGACCAGGATGATTGGGAACACTACTCCAAACTAACCTGTGAAATTGGAGACGAAGTCCAGACTGTAGGAGATGATCTGTTGGTCACCAATGCCAAGGTCAGCTCGTGCATTTAGTTACTCATCTCTCTCTCTCTCTCTCTCTCTCTCTCTCTCTCTCTCGCGCGCGCGCGCGCACGCGCGCGGAGGAACACCAAAGTGAACAATTTATTTTCTGCATTTTCTGCAGAGGGCTGAGAAGGCTATCAAAGAGAAGGCCTGCAATGCTCTTCTTCTCAAGGGACTCTGTAGATCTATTCGACTGACAAAACATAAGTAAATACCATTGCTGATTAGTATTGCTAGCATTGATAGGTAAACCAAATCGGGTCTGTTACCGAGAGCATTGAAGCTGTGAAGATGTCCAAGCGAGCTGGGTAGGGCATCATGGCTAGCCACCGCAGGTATGGTTATCTGCTTCAACCTATACTTTCTTCTTCAGCCAGAACGTGGGTAGCTAATGTCATCTACAATATTGGTTGCAGTGGAGAAACAGAGGACACTTTTATTGCTGATCTTTCTGTGGGTCTGGCCACGGTAATATATAGCATGTTTTCACCATATATTGTATTGCGAAATCATCCCCCAACTGGCTTCGCTCATGTGGGTGAAACCCTCTGTAACAGGGTCGAATCAGGACTGGAGCTCCATGCAGGTCGGTTTGGGTCTTGTAGGTGTAGACTTCTGATTTTTATTTTGTTGAGAGAATCACATTCTATCTCAACAATTATTTCTCAAATTTTGGAAGATGAAACGGTTGCTTATGTTGCATGAAATAATTATACACTTGTCATTCCCCTGAACATGCAGCTCTCGCGCATTGAAGAGGAGCGTGGCCCGGATGCTGTATATGCTGGAGCAAACTTCCGCATGCCTGTTGAACCCTACTAGAACCAAAGCGACCTTTTGGTTTATGCATATCCAGGTATTCTAGTTGCAGTACTTGTTTGAACTCAATAATTTTGACACAGGGATTCTAGCATATAAAAGAAATACTACATGCCCGCGACGATCGTGTTGAGTTCTAAGAGGAGCTTTCTGTTGAAAAGTATATTGTGGCCGGCTTTTGAGATTCACTTACCTTTTTTTTTCTGAGTAACTACACAATGAGATTGCTTTCACCTTTTTTCTCGTTGGCTTGAGGCTCGAGCATCCAAAAGCTGATGTTACGAAACCTCTGAAAGGTTGGTTTTTGCTTCACCTTCTGGAAACATCGTTAAACCCCGAATCGACCTTCTCTTTAGTTGGTGATTGGTGACCGTTCACTGTGCGTGCTCCGCCACACTGGATTTAGAGAAGGATCGAGGCATACGAACCGAAACTGAGTTTGAACTCTTATTGCCTAATACCATGTGGCATCTTTCGTGGGTGTGGATGTAGTTTTTGACCATATCACTGCAGCAGTTTCGTGGCAGAAGTTCTGATGTCATTAGGCATGCGAGGATCACACATTATCGTCCCTTTCTTCACATAAATGGGAAATCTGGGAAGAGACAGGAACATATTTGTGGTCACGAAATGTCTCGGTCGACCACTGACGATAATAATAAACTTTCTTAAAGAGTCGGCCTTGGACATGCCATCTGGAACACCGGCGACTTGGGATTCAAGTAAAGTTCACGCATGGGATCGCGACGTCAAGCCTCATGCGAAATAGATGCAATGCATGCCATTTTTTTTTTTTTTCTGTTGGTCAGAGCGATGCATGCCAGTTTAAGCACGGAACTGTTGCGCCTTTTTCCTTGTCAAATAAAGCTCACGGGGCAGGAACCAAAGATAAGGGGGAAAAAAAAACTATTGACTTTTTTTCATCGTGAGATTTCGTTCGTCCGGTGTAATTTCGAGAATATAATCCGGCCCGAGAAATCCTAAATCAAGGGAAGTAGACTATATTCGACACGATTTCCCGAGAACAAAAAAAGAACAGAGAAAAATTTAGGTATAAGTTGAATTGAACTATGTCTTGGAAGGTTTTCAAATCTCACAAGGTGATACCGACACTATAAGTGTCATGATCTTCGTACGACACTCACTCAATTGTCACAACTATTTTTTCTATCAATTGAGTGTCATATAAAATTTTAAAAACATTCATCATAAGTGTCATGTTGCATTAGGTGAATGATTTTTATTTATTTATGGTTATGACACTTGTGTGATTGGTTTAAAGTCATGTCACTCTCAAACGAATTTCTTTTATTATTTTGATCGGAAAAAATGAGTTTTTTTTAAAAGTCATGGCACTCAAATGAGCATTGTACAAGAGTCATAACACTTATGGTGCATTCTCGCATTAATATCGCTATCATTTTTTTTTTTTGCCTTATTTAAAGGATTCACACACCTTAGTAAACAATGTATATACGTCCCAACCAAATTTCCAAAGGCAGTTATCGAAGATCTTGTCGAGTGCTTTCAAAGTATTTATTCAGCATATCGAAACGAAGATTCTTTCGACCTTAAAACATCGATTATAGTTAGATGTCGTTCGAGAAAAAACACAATACACTAGAAAACGTGAATATTTTTTCCTTGCGATCTCGGATATTCGTTAACAAAAAGCCAATTCAATATCTAACATGGAACCATATCCACGATCCACTTGCCTTTTTTGCAGTCGCGACTCTCTAGTGTCGCGATTGACCGGGACACATGCTTTGAACGGACGATCAAAACTTTCCGACTTCGACATGAACCTACAGAACTTGGCCGCCAAGCCAAAAAAAAAATTTCATTTTTGAACGAAAAGAATATTCCCTCGGATGCTGCTAAAACTCTCACCAAACTTGGAGGCCCTTTTCGCAATCCCACGTGGACACCCACCTGCAAATCCAACGACTTAAGAAAGTCAGTTCCATCTTCTATTTCTCTGTTTCTTAATGAAATTCAATTCGCAGAAAACCGCCCGGGTGGTCTTTTAGTCCAAATACCAGCCCACCTCGGTGTACCTAACTTTAAATATTAGAATGGAGGCGGATCTCGGGTCGGTTCGTAAGGAACGTGCATGTGCTCTGTGGGCGGGTCGGATCGCGCGTCTGTCGATGCCCGATCCGACCCGACTTTCGGTGATTCGTGTTTAAATGAATTTATATGGTATATTTAATTGAATAAAGGAGTTGTGCTTAGGTTAACCCGGTTTTTACACACAGATTTTCAGCATCCTTGCCATTTGTCCGAACGCTGATTTTTTCTTTTGGGTAAAAAAAAAAGGAAAAGAAAAAGATAGCTGCACATTGTTTTCTTAAAAACCGCGAATTTTAAAAAGTAAAATGAATCTGAACAAATGTGAAATGAAAAATGACAAAATTCAAAACCCTTGATCGTGCGGTTAGTATTAGTCCAAGCCTCCTTTATAGTTAGTAGCGTCTCTCGCTCATCGTCGCTGCTCATTTCACTGCGCGACTCTCTCTCTCTCTCTCTCTCTCTCTCTCTCGCGTCTCGATCGTCTTCTTCGTTCTCTCTGATCCGAACTCGAGCTCCATCCATGGCCAAGATCAAGTGCATCAAGGCGAGGCAGATCTTCGACAGCCGTGGCAACCCTACGGTCGAGGTTCGTTCGCTATATCCCCGCCTCCTCTCTCTCTCATCTCTTCGGATCGTTTCCGATGCTTCCTAAGTTTTCACCTGCTCGATCGTTCGTCGTCCGCCCTGCGTCGGCTTAGCTTCTCCCGCTCGGCGTGCTATTCTCGATTTTGGCCTTCCGAAGTAGTGGTCTGCGATCGATGAGGAGTTTGTGGACGATGAATCTCGTTTAGTTCAGTGGGCGTGGCTCACTCAGCATCATTTTCTGTTGGTGTTCCGCGTGCTTCCTTCTTCGCTGTCCTTCGTGTAGGCGGCGGATTTGCGTTGTGATCCATGAGACTTGTAATGCCTCTGACGTGTCGATTGATCTCCCCGAGGGTTTTTTACGATCATCATGTCGGATTTAGTAACACTTACGAGGGGAAATGTCAGCTCGTCTGCTTTCCAGTTGTGAGTGTTTTTTTAATTGCTTCGCTCACTTATGATTCGATGGGATCTATTATAGGCTGATGTGACTCTTGACGACGGCACCTTTGCTAGAGCTGCTGTTCCTAGTGGTGCATCCACCGGTAAGACTTATGTTTCGACAATCCTCATTTTGGCGGTTCCACGTAACTGCTATGATCTTGGCAGTTTATATAGTTTTGCTGGTGAAAATGAGAAACCGCGTTGTTGTTTACGCCAAGTTGCTCTTGATTTCAGGGATCTATGAGGCACTCGAACTGAGGGATGGTGGGTCTGATTATCTTGGAAAGGGTGTTTCCAAGGTTGTACACCACTTCACTTCTTTTCGTTATCCTCTGCTGTGTCAATTGCTATGTTTTTACCTATTGTCCTAACAAGCATGGTCGCATTAACGTGTGTTTAGGCGGTTGAGAACATCAACAAGATCATCGGCCCTGCCCTAGTAGGGAAGGTTGGTTTAATGTGTAATCTTCTTATTATGCCTTTCCATTTCATAACAGTTGTCCTTCAGCAGACTTGTTCTATAAATTCAGTTGTTAACTTGTTATCCAACGGCAAGATGATTGAGATGATTATTTTAAGCAATTTGAAGGTTGTAAGCCTAGCCTAAGTTTTGATCTCGCCCAAAGGTAAATACTTTATTTGATTTGTAAATTTGGTTCGTTTTTGCCTTTTTTAGGATCCAACTGACCAGGATGCTATTGACAATTTCATGGTTCAACAACTTGATGGAACTGTCAACGAGTGGGGTTGGTGTAAGCAAAAGGTACTTGTTTTAATTGTTTTGTATCAGTCATGTTGTGGTGACGGATATTGACAAATTTACATTTTTTTCGTGAAGCTGGAGCAAATGCTATACTTGCTGTGTCCCTTGCTGTCTGCAAAGCTGGGGCTGCTGTTAACAAAATTCCCCTGTATAAGGTACTTTCAGCATTGCAATTGTTACTATGTTTGCATTTGTCTGTGTCTTTTCCAAGCACTTACTTTTTTAGTTTTTTGACTTACTATACTTGCCAGAATATGGGTCATTGCAATTGACACTCGTAAAATGTTGGATGTTGTTTCTTCATATTGTTGACATACAACATGTATCCTGCAAACATCGAAAATTATGGTGGACTATATGAAACTTATATCTGGCTATAAGTTAAGTGACAAGGCAATGGGATAATCTTAGTAGCAGGACTATGGTTGACTTGATCATTTCCATGGTATTTCACCGTCATTTAAATATATGCTATTCGGTTTCCCTCCCTTCATGTTGCAGCACATTGTAACCTTGCTGGTAATGGCAAATTGGTACTGCCTGTGCCCGCTTTAATGTTATTAACGGAGGCTCACATGCTGGAAACAAACTTGCAATGCAGGTCTGCAGTCTGCTTCTTAACTACATTTTACAGCATATCGTTTTAGGATTTCTCATTTCTTACGAATAGGTATGAACCTATGCTGCAGGAGTTCATGATTCTTCCAGTTGGAGCTTCCTCGTTTAAGGAGGCCATGAAGATGGGTGTTGAAGTATATCACCATTTGAAGGTGCTAAAACTTAGATATTCAAATTTTCTAAAATATCATCCTCCTTGAACTATCGGACTGTTAGAAAACTTGATTATGGAGACTTACCTGATATTTTGAATTAGTTTTAGTAGATGCATGAGGTTAGTCATCTATTACTTTGCATTGTCTTTCTATATCATCACCTGACATGAACATAGAGGACCATCAAACATCTCATGTGAAAGTTGGTTAATGCAGCTTCATCAAATTTTTTGCTATTAACTCTTTGTTTGACGATTTTTATACTTTGCTCTAGGCTGTGATTAAGAAGAAATATGGTCAGGATGCCACTAATGTTGGTGATGAAGGTGGATTTGCTCCTAATATTCAGGTGGAAGTATTGGTCTATGAAAGCAATGAAATTGGAGCAATTTTTCTTGTCGCAGAATGTGTGGTTAGTCTTTTCAATTACATTATTAATGTTTTTTTTTTCGCTAATTCAGGAGAACAAGGAGGGTCTAGAGTTGCTCAACACAGCCATTGCAAAAGCAGGTTACACTGGCAAAGTGAGTTCTTGGACCAAACACTAATATTGTTGGACGCATTTGAATATATTTGCAGAAATTCACAATTTCCATTGCCTTTTATCTTCTTTTTTGTTTCGGAGAAGACAGGGAGAGGAAGAGAAAAAAGGAAAAAGGGGGGGGGGGGGGGGGGGGGGGTTGGGGTGGTTGGCTTATGTTATTTTTCAGCTATGGAGAGGAAGATTTAGAAAGTGTTTTCTTTTAATGTACCTTTCCTATTTCAGGTTGTTATTGGAATGGATGTTGCTGCATCTGAGTTCTATGGAGAAGATAAAACCTATGATTGAACTTCAAGGAAGAGGTTACTTTCTTTTATTGTTTACGGTCAAATGCATTTTTGTGAAAGAGTTAATAGGTGGTAATGCCTCCTCAAGGAAGAAATTTTTATGAATGTTGAACGTAACTTGAATATTGGTTCTTGTAGTCATCCAGAAACAGGATGTGAAGTGCTCATCCTCCTCTCTCTCTGTTGGTTTATGCAGAACAATAATGGATCTCAGAAGATCCCTGGAGATGCTCTCAAAGATTTGTACAAGTCATTCGTAAGTGAGTACCCTATCGTGTCGATTGAGGATCCTTTGACCAGGATGACTGGGAGCACTACTCAAAGATGACCTGTGAAATGGGTGAACACGTCCAAATTGTGGGAGATGATCTGCTGGTCACCAACCCCAAGGTGAGCTTGCGAACTTCATTTATGCAACTCTCTCTCTCTCTCTCTCTCTCTCTCTCTCTCTCTCTCTCTCTCTCTGTGACATGATCATGTTGTACTCTGCAGAGGGTGGCGAAGGCGATTAATGAGAAAACTTGCAACGCACTCCTTCTCAAGGTACATCCCAGGTCATCACTTTTAAGCATGCAATTTACGGCCGACTATATGTACGTTCACGTGACTGATATGATCATACAACAGGTTAATCAAATGGATCTGTTACTGAGAGTATTGAAGCTGTGAAGATGTCGAAGAGAGCTGGGTGGGGAGTGATGGCTAGCCACCGCAGGTTTGCACAGCCCACAAAGCAGAGTCAATATAAAATGTTACCTATAATTGTAATGTCTTCTTCCTTTGGCAAATAGTCACTGATGTAATCTACAATATTTCGCAGTGGAGAAACAGAAGACACTTTTATTGCTGACCTTTCTGTGGGTTTGGCTACGGTAAGTACACAACATTAGTTTGACCTTATATTGACTTATTTAACCATTAACTAACCAGTACCATTGGCATTATTCTCGGAATCAGGGTCAAATTAAGACTGGAGCTCCATGCAGGTCAGAGCGGCTGGCTAAATACAACCAGGTTGGTATTATTCTGTTCATTTACTTTTTTACACTAAGCTGCTTTGCCTGTACTTAGATCATTTCTTGTCATTGGATTAGGAAATAAAAAAGAGGAGAGGATCCATCTCTATTCTGTCTTTATCACTTACCTTAATTACTGAAAGTTGATCACCAACATTTCTTGGTGAAAATGTCGTGACTCATGTTTGTATATGCCACAGCTCTTGCGAATTGAAGAGGAGCTTGGTGCAGAAGCTGTTTATGCTGGAGTACACTTCCGCAAGCCTGTTGAACCCTACTAGAGCAAAAGTGACATCCTTGTTAGTGACAATCAGGGTTTGGCTTGCTATGTCTGTTCTTGAGCAATAATTTTGGTCTTGAGGTGGGCGAAGATACTAGACCTGAGCTTTCGTTTCTTCAATAATTTCACTGTTGAATCTTTTTGAGCTCGAATCTCATTGTGATTTTCTTTATGGAGGAATTATAACTAAGGTCGGCTTTGAAATCGTTGTCTTCTTTTTTTCCCCTTTATGATGTCAGCCGCAGCTGTTGGTCTTTTTTATGTATTGTTCATCATCTATGAGTGACTGTGCATCAGGGTTGAAGCGCTCGAGGAAAATTTTTATTGTGGATATGAATCGTGGAAGGGGGAAAACATAGTTCACTTTTGTTTATGCATAGTCTCGTAACTCATGAGATTTTTTTTTTTAATAATTATAACTTGATCGGTCCTTCGTTGTCCACTGTCGCCGAGAGCAGATGAGGACTGTTTCATTTTATGTTTTGGGCAACTCCTCTTGCAATCCAGGTTTCACCCCAGCTTCTCTTCGAAACCGTGTAAGAAAGGGAGATCCGGTCGACGGAACCTCTTTGTCGGTAGCAAATTTTCTTCATGGTCAAAACCTTGTCCTAGGGGGATCCCCGTCATTTCCATTTCTGCATCTTTGGGTCATTTTCTAAATCCGCCCTACTCCGTTATGTCTACGTCTGGTCATCAGTGCTGTTTTTGTACGACTGGGTTTATTATGAGATTCCTAATTTCTTCTGCATTGTTCGGTAAAGATCCATATATTACGCTGACACAGCAAAGATGGAGCGGAGGCTTTGGAGTGACGGAGAAAAGTGCTTCACCTACGAATTTGATCACTGCGATAGAGAGCCTGATCACATTGAGGAAGTGCTTCCCCCTCCCAATTCCATCACCGTTTTCAGGACCTCTCCATGTACGTCTTCAGCCTGAAGAATCTGTACCTGAGCTAGATCAACCTTGTGCTGCGCTTTTGGTGCAATTGAAACACTATCGGGAAAGCCTTTCGACAATGAGCTCGAGACCTATGCTTTGACCCCAAATCTATTGTACCGTGAGGTAAATCCGAGGGATGACGTAGAGCTTGCACTGATCTGAGACGGTAGAGCCCTGCTAAAGCAAGCTCGCGCGCGGTGTAGCTTCTCTAGTTTGCCACGTAGAACACCATGGCTCATATTCATTTTTTTTTTTTTAATTTTTCCCCGATAGGGTATACCTCTTATGTGGGATGTTTTTATTCGGGTTATATCTAGACATATCCAGATTTGTGTTACCCAAAACATTCAAAAGATATAAATTATATTATCTGGAATATATATGGTTCGCCAAATGTAACCAATGAAATTCAACATAAGATCCTGTCAGACTCAATAAAGCAATTGGGTGGTTCCAATGCGTAGTACTTTAGGTGCGCGCATGAACATTCTATTTCTGCAGAAATGAAAAATTTTTGTTTCTAGTTTTAGGCCAAAATCTATTTTTGAAATAGATTTTTGTTTCAGAAATAGAAAACATATTTGCGTTACTGTCGCGACCCCCCGAGATTTTCGGATCCCGAGGGAGTTAATGGATTGCTAGGCCCATTAGGTATTTGGGCTCGGCTCGGACCCTCCCATGCCCCATACCAATCGCGTCAGGAAATTTAAATCGAGGTCGACCGTAGTGTGTGGCGGGTGACATGTGGGTGTGGTGCATGCCATCAGAGTCGCCACAATCATTTATTGGAGGGTATGACTGAAACCCTATCGAACGATTGGGTGGGGAGATCGTTCGATCCTACGAAAACCCGAGATCTAGATTCTGGGGACTTTGTTTATCGTCGATATTGCCATCGACGCCCTTTCCGGTACCTAAGTTGGTGATTTTCATTATCTAAGAGTTACTATGCAGTGGCGAGATTGGGTAAGGTAGGCTCGGAAGTATAAATGGGTTCATGCGAATGAAGTATCTATCATATCAATCACAAATCATAAAATAAATGCGGGCAACCAGGGAAATCACGTTCGAATCAGTCAATACAACAAAAGGGAATCTTAAAAGTCTAGGAAGCGCGTCAATTTAGTTCCAGGATGTTCGGGGTGATTTTTGGAATGGTTCGGGTCAGATTGCCAGAGGGGCAAAATGATCATTTTTGGAAAGCATCGGAATTCAAAAATGTGATTAGGTCAAACGCAGTTGGAATGTGGTTTTTCCCAACTTTCAACGATTTTTAGGAATTTCTCTGATTTTCTGAAATTTTTTTGTAATTTTTTGGGGAATTTTTTAACTTTCTAAAATTTTCTAGGATTTTCCTATTTTTGACATTTTTCGATTTTTTGAGGATTTTCCTATGATTTTTGGGGATTTTTCTATTATTATTATTTTTAGAATATTTTCTATATTTTTCTGGAATTGTTAATTTCTATATTTTTTCCTATTTTTTTAGGATTTTCTAAGACTTTCGGGGTTTTCCTATTTAATGTTTTAGAATATTTTCTATATTTCTGGAATTTTTATTTTTATTTCTAATATCTTTCCAATTTTTCAACATTTTTTTATGTTCTAACATTTTTTCTAAAATTTTTTAGAGTTTCTACGAATTTTTACGATTTTCTATTAATTTTTTATTTATTTATCTCTTTATTATATTTTTTTATTTATTTTCCTATAATTTCCGGATTTTTCTAATTTGTTTCGCAGAATTTCCATGGAATTGTGTTTTTTTTTTATTTTATTTTCCCTATTTTTTTATGTTTATTTTTTATTATTATGTTATTTGTTTATTATTTTTTATTATTTGCTAATTTTTCAGACCGGGTCGGTTCAACCCGGCCCAATGACCCGAAACCGATTCTAAACCCTACACCTAAAACGACACCGTTTCGATTTATTAGTTTTTTATTTTGTTTATTTTCTATTTTATTTGATTTTCTTGGGGGGGGAGGGGGGAGGAGGAGATTATTCTATTTTTATTATTATTATTTGGTTTTACTGACCGGGTCGACTTGACCCGGCACGAACCAAACCCGGACCGAGGCCCCGCCGTTCCAAGCCCGACTCGAAACGACACAGTTTTTGAATATTGATTTCTGATTTGATTTCTTTTTTTCACTCTATTTTTTTGTTTATTATTTTTTTTTTCGCCTAATCTAATCCTACGGCAGTGGTACGCCACGTGGCCACCACTAA
>JAGVVM010000957.1:0-11778 GCA_019149425.1 Psidium friedrichsthalianum | reverse complement strand
CTAGAGGAAAAAGCTAATTTCCTAATATCCAGCTAGAGGATAAGGGTCTGCATCGAAACCATTTGATTTTCTGATTCTATTTCTCGAAACAAAAAAGAATGATATGTTTGGTAACATAATTGATTTTAATTCTGATTCTGTTCTTGGGAATAGTTTTGAACAAACAATAAGAACAAAAAAAAAGGTGATTCTTGTAAAAGAACCCCTTTTGATAAACACATTCTCATGGGATAAAACAAAAAAAAAACTCCTTCTTCTTCATTCTCTCGACCTAAAACAAACTCCCTCCTTGGCCACTCTCGGCTCTCAGTTCACTACTGCTCCGCCGCTCCTGAGCTCTACCATCACCATCCACCTCTTTGTAGCACGATTTCGGTGAGTTTCGTACGACCCTATTTTGTCCCTCGTCCCCTCGCCCCTCACCCTAATTGGGCTCAAGCAATCGTTGCCCTTGTGTTCATGTTGTTTTCCTTTTCGTTTGTGTGCTCGTAGTTGTCTTCCCTCGTGCTCTTGTTGTCTACCCTTGTGTTCATATTTCATTTTTCTAGATAGGGTGTGAATCCTGACTTCGTTAGGGAGAATCTATCTTTTCTACCGCCAATGACCTACTACGGAGCCTGTGGTCTATAGGAGGTTTTTGACATGCATCCAAGAGATAATAAAGTAGAAAAACTGTGCAATGTCTAGTCATCTCATTAAAGGAAAATGATAGCATGACATAGCCAAAAGTTAAAATTTCAACTCATTCTATTGGCGAAAAAGATAAGCATGTGTGCTCAATAACTCGGTCCCTCTTGATGTCAACCGAAATGGACACAATTGACAAGCAACGTTCTCCAGTATAAGTAGCAAGGCACATGGATGATATGGATCAACACATATTTGGAAGAATTTTTCGATGCTCTCATGGATATGAGCTACATTCCAAGAGATGGATGAAAAAGAGTTTGACACTGAAAACTAGACAATTGAGATGGTAATGCATATATCTAGGACCGCAAACCATAAAGTGCCCATATTACATAAAACCACATCATTATATAGCTGTTGAACTCCCTATACTGCATGACACGATGTTGTCAAATGAAATAGTAATGGACAAATGCAGAAAAAACATAAAATGCCTTATGTCCAAAGAAGTGGCCAACATGGTCACATTTGTATTTGGGGAATTCATTCAGTCAAAGCTTCATGTAAGAAGTAGAGTAGAAAAAGCACCCTTATAATTTCAAAAACCTTGAATCTATCTAGAACATGTCTAGACATGTTTGAATATTTGGTTCATCAACAAATCTAGCTTAGAAACAACTTGCCTCTCTTCTTCCTTAATCACCTACATAATCTCAAACTTGCCCTTCTATGTACATTGTACAAACTTGCTCGTGTCATCAAATAGGTGTTTAGGGGTATATGTACATTGAGGATTGCTTCCTCGAGTCTTTGTTGATTGTCAAAGAGATGTATATGTGTTCATTGTTTATTTGAAGCTTTTTCTTGATCCAATTTGCTTCTATTAAAATTTGCCTAAAATTTGCTTAATATCTTGATCCAAAGTTGGGTGGTTTACAATATTATGACTATGTTATGGTTGCGTGTGATATCCAATGACATTTGAGAAAGATACATTCAATGCAAAGTGGACCAACCATTTCACCAACCTTTTTATAAGTTTGATGATAGAAGAGGTAAAAAAAGGGAAATCGCACCTTTCGTACTTTCAACAAAGCAGGGTGGAATACTATGCTGGTTGAATTCAATACTTAGGCAAGTCCAATATAAGCTATCACAGCTGAAGAACAAGATGAACAAATTGAGAAGACAGTTTGGTACTTTTAACAAATTACTGACCCAATCCGAATCTGGCCAGGATAACATAAATAAAACAGTTGTTGTCGATGATCCAAGTATATGGAAACATCACATCAAAGTTATCATTTAACTTTTGGTCATTTTGAGATCACTATATATGTTTATTTGAAGAGGTTTGCTTATATTGTTGAAGTATGTCATTATTGTGAAAATAGTAGGATAATATTGAGAGGACAAAATTCAAGAATGATGGGCTTCCTCAGTATTTCGAGTTGTCTATTGTATTTGGTGATATACATGCTATTAGTGAGCAACCAATAAGAAATGTCAAAGATTTGATGGAGTCAAAGGAAGGTGACGATCGTGGTGGTCATGTAGACGATGATCCAAACAATTTCGATAAACACCCCATGGATGAGAGAGTCTTTACAAGTGGACAACACAACTTAGATAAGACTCCAATAGCAAGAGGAGAAGAAAAAGTAAAGTATTTGATATTGCTAACACATGCAAAGCCTTACAAGAGATTATTAAATCTAGGGCAAGTCAATAGAATGAATTTGCTGCTACCTCATAGGTCACATTACCACTATAAACCCCTTCTCCATATTTGCTATGATTAATGTCTTACTTAGCATGCTTGAGGTGAATTCAGATCTTTACCACAAAGCATTGGAATGAGCAATGGATAGTGTCATTTGGAGGAAGGATCTATCCAAACTTCAACTGAGATGAGAAATGGACTTCTTTAATATCGTTAGTAGATGTTGAAAATATACTAGAGATTACGTGAGTTTTTTTATGTTTAGTTTCATTTTACTCTATGACTTATGTTATGATGTTATTTGATTTTTAAAGATATTCATGTTGAAACTTTTTTATTTGTGTGGTGGTTGTCGCGACCCTCCCGAGATTTTTCTGGAATCCCGAGGGAGCTAATGGATTGCCAGGCCCATTGTGGGTATTTGGGCTCGGCTCGGGCCCTCCCGGGCCCATACCAAATCGCGTCAGGGAAATTTAAATCGAGGTCGACCTTAGTGTGGTCGGGTGATATGTGCATAGTGTGCATGCCATAGGAGTCGCCACCAGTCATTTATTGGAGGGTATGACTGGGAACCCTACCGAACGATTGGGAGGGATCGTTCGATCCTACGAATGCCAGAGATCTAGGTTCGGGGACTTTGTTACGTCGATATTGCTATCGACGCCCTTTCGGTACCTGAGTTGGGTGATTTTCCTAATCTAAGGAATTCATGCAAGCGAGATTGGGTGAGGTAGGCTCTAAAAACCTAAGGGGTTCATGCAGGTGGGATTATCTATCCTATCAGTCACAACCAGAGAAATAAATGCGCAATCAAGAAAGTCAAATCAGGAAGCAAAACATATCACATCAAGTCCATTACAAACAAAGGGGGGTCCTAGGAGTCTGGAAAATACATCAACTAGGTTTGAAGATGATTTGGGATGGTTTGGAATGATTTGGGTCAAATTGACCAGAGGGGCAGAACGGTCATTTTAGAAGGTTCGGGAAGCCAGAAATGTGAAATTAGGTCAAACCAGTTGAATGTGGTCTTTCCTAATTTTCACAATTTTTTAGGAGTTTCTATGATTTTTCCGAAATTTTTGTAATTTTTCTGGAATTTTTAGACTTTCTAAGAATTTTCTAAGGATTTTCCCTATTTTTGGACATTTTTCGGCATTTTTTGAGGATTTTCCTATGATTTTTGGGATTTTTCCTATTATTTAGAATATTTTCTGTATTTTCTGGAATTTTTATTTTCTTAATTTTTAATATTTTTTTTCTATTTTTTAGGATTTTCCAAGACTTTCTGGGAATTTTCCTATTTTTAGAGTATTTTCTATATTTTCTGAAATTTTCATTTTTAATTTCTAATACTTTTCCTAATTTTTCGAAAAATTTTTTAGAATTTTTTTGTATTTTCTGAAATTTTATTATTATTATTATGATTTTCAATTTTTTTTATCTATTTTCCTATTTTATTAAAAATTTTTCACATTTTTTAACAAATTCTTTTTTTTAATTTTTCTAAAATTTCTATGATCTTTATGATTTTTATTGACTTTTTTTATTATTTTTTATTTATTATTTATTTCCTTGTAATTTCCGAATTTTCTAAATTTTTTATAAGATTTTTAGAATTTTTTAGTTTTTAGTATTTATTTATTTGTTTGTTTATTATTTTTATTGTTTATTTTTTTATTTATTACTTTCTAATTTTTCGGACCGGGTCGGGTCAACCCGGCCCGTCCGAGAGCCCGGCCCGAAGGCCCAAAGACGACACAGCTTTTATTTTGTCTTTTTACTGGTTTTTTTATTTTTATTTTTAACTAATTTTCTGAACTTTTATTATTTTTATTATTTTCATTATTATTTTGTTTTACGGACCGGGCCGTACTGACCCGGCCCACTAACCACAGCCCACAATCCTATCCGGCCAACCATGTACTAAACGACGTAGTTCTGAGAAATTTATTTTAAATTTCTTAAGTTTCATTTTTTATTTTTATTTATTTATTCCTGTTCTATTTTTATTTTCCGCCTAAGTTCTAATCCTACGGTCAGGAATTCGCCATGTGGCTAGTCTGCAGTCGTTCGTTCTGGCTAAAGGGATCTACGGCCGAGATCGAACTCGATGATCGAATCTCGGCCGTCAGATTAACCTACCCAATCCGACGGTCGACGCTAAAGGGGAGACTCAATCCTGGCCGTCCATCCTTTTTATCTTTGTGAAAATGATTACGAACATTACAATTTCCGAAACTCTAAGATCCCAACACGTGTCTTTTCCCTGACCGTTCGATTAACGCTCGCCGGAGAAGAAGATCGGCGCCGGCATTCAATTGCCGACGCCTCGCCGAAAAACCGATCTGGCGTCGGAGATTTGCCCCAAACTCCCTGTTTTCAACCTGGACTTATTCCTGACCGTCCTATCACGCATATATCTAACATTCAGACTAAAAAAAACACATGAAACTACTTAATCCGACTCCTGCCGAGGAGGTGTTCCGGCGGCGAAATCAGAATATAGCAAATATATGGTGACAAGTTGCGCCAATTGAACGAGAAGCATCCACAAGGAATAAGGGAACTTACCTGGAGGTCGTGCGACACTATCTGACACTAGAGACGAGCATACGAGCTCGCGGCCCGTCTTAAAAAAAGAGGTCGGTCGGAAGGTTTCACGCGATGAAAGTGCAAAAGGAAGATGCGAATGGGAGCAGTACGAACATAGGAATGTTCTAAGCCAAGAAATACGAAGAACAATGGAGAAAAATAGAAATCACCATGGGAGCTCGAGCTTGAAGGCATCAATGGCAATTACCTGGTTCGGCGACGGAACTGCGCGCCGTGAGCTTCAGGAACCTCCTCGAGGCCGTAGGAAGCTTGGGGAGCGATTTATTGGACCTCCCTTGTCCTGGATTACCTCGAATCCCTTCTTGAAGCTCTCGGGTCCTCCTCTGATGGCTGCCCAAAAAAACCCCCTAACAGAGCCCCTCCAATCCCCTTTTATAGTCGTTTCTTTGCCGAGAATCCCTCCTTAGAAAATTCCATCAACGAAACTGAGATTTTTTTTGATTTGTGCCGAGAATCCCTGTCAATCTTCCTGTCCTCAACAAACTTCTTCCCTGTTCAAATCAAGGCGCGCGCAGGGTTTTGGGGAAGATGATGGATATTTGGGTCGGGTCGGGTCGGATCTAGTCCGACCCGACTGACCCAAATCGTCTATTTTCTTCAAATTGGGCTGTCTAAATTCACAATCTTTCCAATTAAACTCCAAAATTGGATTCTATGGCATCAAATACATTAGGAAAATGACATTTTATGTCGATTAACCCAAAGATTTCTATAAAAAACCCCATTTTACAATTTCGACCCGAATACCCATTTCGCAAAATCCAAACTCTTAGTGGCCTCTTTTGCAAAAATTGATGCCACCATGGATTCAGGAGGTCAAAATCTAGGGGGTGACGTCGCCCTTTTTCAAATTCAGTCCCTAGAAAATTTTTAATTCATTTTTAACGATTTTAGGGACTAATTTGAAAATCAGAAATTGCATTTTGGCCCTTTTTAGCGAAATTGGACAATTCTGAGGGCTTTTGGACTCGATTTTAATTTTGAAAATATAGGAGGATGACACGACTCTAAAAATGTAAAAATGGGAAATTACAGAGCTAAAAATGGAATTTCTAGAATTATTTGATTATTCTAAAAATGAAATTAACAAAGAACCCTAGATTCCAGAACTAATTTTTTCGAAATTTATTCATCAAAATGAAGGGAAAATTGAATAAAAAATATTGACTATTTTTTGGTAATTTTCTGGCTTCAATGCTATTTTTTTATTAATTTTTATTATTTTCCTAATTTCTGAAAATATTAAAAAAGGCAAAAATAAGGAAAATTATTTTTTGCTCAAAGTTGGTTCCCTAGACCAAACCAAGGTTCCCAAAGTTGATTTTGTAATTTTCTGACTTTTTTATAATTTTTTATGAATTTTTAAAATAAAAATGCAGAAAAAATGCGAAAAATAAGGAAAATTATTTTTTGTTCAAAATTGTTTCCCTAGGCTAGGCTGAGGTCTCAAAGTTGATTTTTCAATTTTCTCATTTTTCATGGATTTTTTATGAATTTGTGAAAATAAAATTGGTCAAAAATCAAGTGTCAACAAGTCTCAAGCCAACGGGCGGCTGATTGGGAAAAATTCCCAGGTAGCCTTTCCCTTTCGTTGGTCAGCTCAGGGTAGCTAATCCTGAGTGAGCGTCGACCAGAGTGTATTAATGAAGTATTTCCATTCATTTAGAAAGTCTGACTATTGGGTCGAATTTTCAGACTGTCACAATTCTTCCCTTCTTATAAAATTTCGTCTCGAAATTTACAGTCTACCAGTCCTTACTTCAAAATATAGATTACAGGTGGGTCATTCGAACAGGTACGAGTATTTCTTCTTCATCTCGTCTTCGTTTTTCCCACGTGGCTCCTTCGGTTCCATGGTGCTCCCAGATGACCTTGACCAATGGAATCGTCTTGTTCCTGAGCACTTGTTCCTTGCGATCTTCAATCCTTACTGGCCTTTCCACGTAGGGAGACGCGGTCATCCATTTCAATGACTTCATGATCGAGTATATGGCCAGGATCTGGCTCATACTTCCTCAGCATCGATACATGAAATACATTGTGGATCTGCGACAAGTTCGGCGGCAGTGCCAGACGATAAGCCAGTGTCCCGATCTTCTCCAGAATCTCGAATGGCCAACGAATCTTGGACTTAGCTTCCCTTTCTTGCCAAACCGAGATAATCCTCGCATTCGGCGACACCTTCAGAAAGACATGATTTCCAACTTGAAATTCCAATGGCTTACGTCTCTTGTCTGCATAGCTCTTCTGCCTACTCTGGGCGGTCCTCAGTCTGTCCTTAATCACCTTGACTGCTTCTACTGATTGTTGAACCAATTCTGGGCCTGTTATACTTTTCTCGCCAACTTCATCCCAACAAATTGGCGTCCTGCAAGCCCTTCCATACAACGCTTCAAATGGTGCCATCTGGATGCTCTGCTGGTAGCTGTTGTTGTAGGCGAACTCCACTAGATGCAACTGTTCTTCCCAGCCTCCTTTGAAGTCTATGACACATGCTCTCAGCATATCCTCCAGAGTCTGTATAGTCCTTTCTGACTGTCCATCAGTCTGAGGGTGGTAGGCTGTGCTGAATCTTAACTCTGTCCCTAGAGCACCCTGCAGACTCTTCCAGAAGGTGGCGGTGAAGCGGGGATCCCTATCTGATACAATGCTCACTGGTACCCCATGCAGCCTTACAATCTGCCTCACATACAATTCAGCCAACTTCTCCAAAGTGGAATCCTTTCGCACTGCAATGAAATGTGCGGACTTGGTCAGTCGGTCCACAATCACCCAAATTGAGTCATTTCCTCTCTGACTTCTTGGCAGTCCTGTCACGAAATCCATGGTGATGTGCTCCCATTTCCACTCTGGGATTTCCAAAGGTTGCAACAGTCCTCCAGGCTTGCAATGCTGTGCCTTCACTTGCTGGCACGTCAAGCACTTGGCTACATGCTTAGCCACATCCACCTTCATTCCATTCCACCAGTAGTGCTGTCGCAGGTTCTGGTACATCTTCGTGCTTCCTGGGTGGATACTGTAGTTACTCCTGTGTGCCTCTGATAGAATTCTTTCCTTCAACTCTTCGTCGTTTGGCACACACAGACGTCCTCTAAACTTCAATATTCCATCCTCAGTCACCTTGAAGTCATCTTTCCTCTCTTCTGCATCCAGCGTCACAATCTTTTGAATCTCTGGGTCCGTAGACTGCATCTCTTTAATTCTTAATTGAATCACGGGTTCAATCTGCAGCGTGGCCATCAGGCTTGAGAGGCTTCCTATCTCGACTTTGAACTCAGAGTCTCTGATTTCCTCCAGCAACGTCCATTCCTTAACCATCATATGCGCGATGCTCGACTTTCTGCTCAGAGCATCCGCCACTTTATTCGCCTTTCCTGGATGGTATAGGATATCACAGTCGTAGTCCTTCAGCAACTCCATCCATCGACGCTGTCTCATGTTCAATTCCTTCTGCGAAAACAGATATTTCAGACTCTGGTGATCTGTGTATATCTGGAACTTTCTCCCACCAGATAGTGTCTCCAGATCTTCAATGCGAATACTATGGCAGCCAACTCCAGGTCATGCGTCGGATAATTCATCTCATGTGGCCTCAGCTGTCGAGATGCATAAGCTACCACTCGTCCATGTTGCATCAAGACACATCCCAGACCTCTTAGCGAAGCATCGCTGTAAATCTCAAATCCTCCAGGTCCGGATGGGATGGTTAGTACTGGCGCGGAAGTCAACCTATCCTTCAACTCCTGGAAACTTCCTTCACACTTCGCGTTCCATTCAAACTTCGACTCCTTCTTTAACAACTTCGTCATCGGAGCGGCTATCGCGGAGAATCTTTCCACGAAGCGTCGGTAATAGCCAGCTAATCCAAGGAAACTTCGCACCTCAGTCACGGTCGTTGGTCTTGGCCATTTCTCCACGGCTTCAATCTTAGCTGGATCCACTGATATTCCTTCTCCAGATACAATGTGTCCAAGAAACGCCACTCTGCTCAGCCAGAACTCACACTTGCTAAACTTCGCATATAATGCGTGCTCCCTTAAGGTCTGCAGAACAATCCTCAAGTGTTCTTCGTGGTCTTCAGCATTCTTCGAGTACACCAAGATGTCGTCAATGAAGACTATCACGAATTGATCCAAGAATTCCTTGAACACTCGATTCATCATATCCATGAATGCAGCTGGGGCATTTGTCAATCCAAAAGGCATGACAGTAAACTCATAATGCCCATATCTGGTCCTGAAAGCAGTCTTCGGAATATCCTCCTTCTTGATCCTTAGCTGGTGATAACCTGTCCTTAGGTCTATCTTGGAGAACACACACGCTCCTTCCAGCTGATCAAACAAATCATCTATCCTTGGCAGAGGATACTTGTTCTTGATCGTCACTTGGTTCAGTTGTCTGTAGTCTATACACAGCCTTAGTGATCCGTCCTTTTTCTTAACGAACAGCACCGGAGCTCCCCATGGCGAAGCACTGGGGCGGATAAATCCTTTATCCAGTAGCTCTTGCATTTGCACTTTCAACTCCTTTAGTTCAGATAGTGCCATCCTATACGGTGCTTTTGAGATTGGCTCAGTTCCAGGTGCCAACTCAATTACAAACTCCACTTCACGCTCTGGTGGCAAACCAGGCAGTTCCTGAGGAAACACATCGGGGTATTCCCTTACTATAGGCACCTCTTCCAACTTCACTTCTTCGGGACAGACGAATCCGTCACTGATGCCAAGAATCCTAGGCAACCCTGATCCATCAGCTTAGTTGCTTCTAAGGCTGAAATCCAAGGAATTGAGGTCCCACCTCGATTTCCTTTAAACTCGTACTCAGGTCCATCTACTGGGTTCAGCCTTATAGTACTCCTACTGCAGTCAATAACTGCTCCATGTCTAACCAACCAGTCCATGCCAACAATCAAGTCAAAATCATACATGGGCAGGACAGCTAAGTCAATCCTCTCAATTCTATCTCCCAAAGCTATCTCGCACCCCTTACATCCCAACACGACAACTACTCTATCCTTCAATGGGGTGGCCACATGCAATGCATTATCCAATGGTCTAGTTTCTATTCCAGCCAACTCAGCAAAACGTGCAGATATGAACGAATGGGATGCACCAGGATCAAACAAGGCATAGGCGGTATGACCACAGAGAGAAACGGTACCTGTGATCACCCCTGGCGCATTCTCAGCATCCTTGCGCGCCACAGCATATACTCGTCCCTGAGCAGGCGGACGGTTCAGAATTCCTTGAGGTGCATTCGCCACTGGTGGCTGCTGCTGCGGTTGGAACTGGGGTCTCGGACCATTCCTCGGGCAGTTCCTTTGCATGTGCCCCATCTGTCCACACCTGAAGCATCCTCCCGTCTTCTTCGGACAGGGGTTGTTCCCATGCCTCCTGCCACAGTCACGGCAATTCAGATTCCCGGGGTGTGATGGCTTTCCCAACGTCTTCCTCGCAGGTGGGACAAACCTGCGGTTGTCTCTCATCGGCCTCTTGCCGAAATCCCTGAAGTTTCTATTCGGCATGAACCGCGATCCAGATGCGGTAGCCTTCTCCTGTAGGTCTCGCTCAATAGCCAGGGCTCGTTCATAGATCTCGTTGTAGTCCCTCAGCCGGTAGCAATGATCATACTTTTCAGCTCGGGTCTCAGTCCTTCTCTGAACCTTCTGGCCTTGTCCCACGGATCCTCTATCAGCCTTCGAGCAAACTTGGACAGCCTGGCGAACTCGCCCTCATACTGGTCCACAGTCATTTGTCCTTGACGGAGCCTTATGAACTCCTCCATCTTCTCTCTCCTGGGCCGCTCTTCAGAGAAATACTTGCCATTAAACGATGCGCAGAAGGCAGCCCAGTTTGGCCTCATGCCATCAGGGAAGACTCGTCCACGGGTGGCCTTCCACCAATCATCTGCGGTGCTCTGGAGCTGATAGGTCGCCAGTGAGACCTTTGTCTTCGTCTGTGCATCCAAGCACGGTAAATGCCTTCTCCAGCTGCTCGATCCACAAGGCAGCTACTTCGGGGTCCTCCAGTGCCGTCAAACTTGGAGGGTTGCAGCTTCAGAAACTGCTCCACTATGTGATGGGTCTGGCGTCCTCCGTTTCCATGCCCATTGCCCCATGGGCTCCATTTGCAGCGGCCAAGGCGGCCTCAGCTGCTTGGGCAACCGTGGCAGCTCTCTCAGCAGCCTGCCTACCCATCAGATTGCTCACCTCTGTCAATACCCTCATCATTTCTTCTATTCTTGGGTCTCCTTCAGACGCAGGAGCTCTTGAGCTCGATGCAGCGGCACTGGGTCTTCTGCCCTATTGCTCATCCTTTCTAGTTCTTTTCTCACACCTAAACCAAAACGAAATTCCTATTTACAGGGAATTCGAATTCTCAGACTAACAATCAAGCTTTCGTCTACTGTCGCGTCCACTGACATGAATATGCATGAAAAGTTCGCTGCAGCTTTTAATGCAATTGGACTAGGAAGACACCTAGACTCACCCTGACAATGCACAACCTAGGCCACTCTATTCGCCACCTCAACTAGAAGCCTGTCGGGAGCCGCTCCTTGATCGGGTCTCTGCCCCGGCGACCACTCCCCGCCCTCTCCTCATTTCTTGGTGCGAACAGTTGTCCTAAGTTACCCACGGCCAGAGAGAATCCCACTCCACGTGTCCCATACCACGCTTCATTGCAGTTTTTAGACGTCCCGTCAGACCTGTCCCATACCAGGGCTGACGGTTACCGACCCAATAAACTATGATGCATGCGCTTTCAAATCCTCAAGTCTTTATTTTAAACCAATCCATTTTAAACCAGTTTTCC
>JAGVVM010000955.1:0-51670 GCA_019149425.1 Psidium friedrichsthalianum | reverse complement strand
GGCTGATAGTTTCAGCGGGCTTTTGGGCGGGGCCATACGCTTTTCGACCTCTGTTGTTTAGTAAATTACGAGGATGTGCCACTGGATGACGAGGGACTATCTGATGGATGAGGCCTGCCTCCTCACCCATGGGCAGTCCAATCAGTGGAGAGGGAAATCGCGAGTCACTTTTTTTTTTAAATTTAAATTAGTAACTCAATTACTCCTATTTTTATACTTCTCCAAGTATATGATTTAGCTATTTGCAAATCAATTACTCTAATTTAAATAAAAAATAAATGTTGCCAATGCACAATATCATCCATATGATCAACATACACAACATCTAGAGAATAATGGTGAGAATTCCAAAACATTATTTTGGGCTAAATTAGCATAAGTCATAAAAATCATTAAATGAAAAAGAAGATTAGTTTAAAGGATAAAGTAAAAAAAGGGACAAAAATAGGTGGTTGACAAAGAGGATAATCTGAAAAAAATGCCATTTTTTTCTCTTGTAATTTATTATTGCGATATGAATTTTAAATGACATAGTAAATAATGTAACGTAAATAAAAAAATATATGATACAATCAAATAAGGTTTACAATACTGGGAAAAATAATTAACTTGAAGCATAAAACTTGACATATAAAAATGCAAACTATATTAACAATCAACTTTTGGTAAAGATCTTTTATACAAGAAAGTAAATGTGAATTTATTGTGGAAATAAATTATAGGACTTCTAGATATAAGTATGGCGAATTTCCTTGAAAATATCAATTTATTTTTTTTATGCATAATATAAGTATGGAGAATTTCCTCGAAAATATCAATTGATTTTTTTATGAATAATGCGCTTTTCTGGAAGATATCCAACAATTGGTTTTCTCTTACATAAACATTACATCATTAGAAAGATGAGATATCTATCAACTGTTGAGGAAACAAAACGATAGCAAATTAGATGGCTACTAAAAAGGAATTTTTTTTTTTGAAAAAAAGAAGCTGAAATATATGGAATTAGAAGGTGATCTTAAAGAAAATTCAACCTCTCTTTAAATAGAGAGCAGCAAATGGAATAGAGAGAAGAAGTCATTTTACTCTCGAGAAGATCCTATACAAGTATCTTGCTCACTTTTATTAGGGGTGAGTATAGTCCGGATTGATTCAGTTCTCTTCAGAACTGAGGACTAGACTCGTGGTCTTGATTCTTCATTTTTGAAATTGGAAACTAGATTGGACCTTTACTGATTCCTAAGCGTCTAATGAAATCGATAAAATAAAAATAAAAATAAATAATTTAATACAAGCTATATAAAAAACTAAACACGCTAGTCTTTATACTTTGCTTGTCATTAGAAAGTTACAAAGTTAAACGGAACCAAAGCCAAAAAGCTTTTCGTGCAGCACGCGAAAAGAGTAACGGAAAAGTACCGAATCAAAAAGTTGTAGTTTGGGAACAAATCCATACGGATAAACCTTTTAAGCATTCTGGCATGGTCTCCTCTGATAAAATTGCACAAAACGAACCATATGAACAGTCAAGTTGTGTATATAAAAAATAAACAAACAATATTTCGTCAATTTGGATAGACGATTCATCGATCCGATTTTCCTTGGAACTTGAAACCAATAACTAAAATATCAATTCTAACTAGACTGGTGATCTCTAGAATCGGACCAAACTTATCAATCCGATCCAGGCTGGGTAGTTTCCAATATGATCGGTCCATTTTACTCATCATTACTTTTTATTTTCTAAGCTGATTGCACAAAGTTGAAGATTCGGACGTTTGAAGAAAAACTATCAAGAGTGGGAAATTAACAATCTTACCTTATGATTTCACTTTCGCGTTTCTTATCAATTCATGTTATTTTACATCCTTGAAATTTTGTATGTACTTATATCATGATTTAACAAGTGTGACAATTATATATATATATATATATATATATATATGTGAAATTAACAATCCCCTACGAAAGTTTTCCCATCGGCCTTTCTTGCATACTTCAGAGCTTTGTCGCCCATTTCCATTTCTTGATTCTGCTTCTCATCTGCTTGAGAGAGAGAGAGAGAGAGAGAGAGAGAGAGAGTCTCTCATGGCTACTGAAGTAGCTGCTTTCTTGCTCAAAGAGAAGCTGCAGAATCTCAAAACTGACCAAACCATAATCCACCCAAGACTGAAGGGCAGAATCAGCACTGCCATCAACAATCTGCAACAGCTCTTGAGCTTCTTAAAAGACACAGCAGAGTCAGACAATGCAGAGGACCAAGAAAGCAAGAGGACCACCAAGCTCTTGTCTACCATCTACAGTGCAGAGGACACCATTGACACCTACCTCCTGAGAAGAGCCCAGCAGAGGCTCAAGCGCCTGGCTCCTCTGTGGAGCCAGAAGGAAGTGAGCAAAGGGTTGAAGAAGTTCAATGGTGAGTTCATGGCCTTGCCCCTTTTCTCTTCACTCAAGAAAGATCAGCCTCAACCTCAAGCCCTTCAAAGCAAAGTTAGGGAAAATATTGGCAGTGCCACCACTCGTGAAGGAGGAAGCACCCACCATTGGGAAAAGATCTCTCATCTTCTCGACGTGGAATCAGAGGCCGTAGTTCAGAAGCAGGACATGGAAGAGCTTGTGAAGGGCTTGATTCCTCTGCCTCAGTGTTGGAACATAGTGTTATTGTGTGCCGCACATGCGGGCAATCACAACTCAAATTGTGGAATAACTGTCAAGGCAGTTACTTTTTGAACGCGAGAGAAAAACTCACGTTAGTTTCTAAATGAAACACAACTTCTCTAAAAAACGAATAACGACACATTAGACTCTCTCTTGAACTTGAGAACGCTTGGACAATCGATTCTCGCAAGGCCCTCGTTGGAGACTCTTAATCTGTGGACAATGGGTACGTTCCCTCGTGTGATCGTGCTCCGATCGGTGATACAAGTTAGTAATCCTTGGACAAGTTTTTCGTATGTTTTTTTGCAAGTTTGTTGTTTTCGATTAGGAATATGTTTCCTTCATTGGTATCAGAGCCATTTCAACTTGTTTTCCTGATCGCGTTTTTCATCGATTGAGTTTTTTTCCCGTTTTGTAAATGGTTCATGTTTGCGTCGATACTGTTCGTGCCTTTCTGTGATCGACTCGTTTGTTAAATGTGAAATCTGAACCCATGGTTAGAAAGTAGACGTCGATACGAGTCTAACGAGTGGTCGCCCGTCACCGGAGAAGGCCAGATGTGGCCGCACGCGCCACACGCGCCGCTGCGAGGCGCGATCCTAGGGTACCGAAACAAACAATTATATTTTGTGAAATTTGGTTTAACAAAAATAATTTTTAACCATACCATTGGACGGGCTCGACCATACGAGAATTTTGAGTGCTTGAACGTCGCCGGAGGACGCCAGATGGAGCCGCACGTGCTACACGCGCCGGAGGAACGGTGCGCGTGGGCCTCACGCGCCCACACCAAAAAAAAAAGAAAAAGAAAAGAAAAAGAAAAAGAAAAAGAAAAAGAAAAAGGGCCCAACTGACGTTGGTGGGTTTTGAACCCATAACCTCTCCCATGCACTTCGGCGCCCAAGACCACTAGGCTATCTTTATTTTTTGCGTTTAATATCAACAAGTCTTTTATTTAAAAAATACATGGGCCTTGAGCCCGCGTGCGATGGGCCTAGCCCGCGTACGAAGGGCCCAGCCCGATCCATTTAACCGTAGACCCGTTTGACCGTTAACCGTTGACCTGTTTGACCGTTGACCAAAAAAAAAAAATTTTAAAATTTTTTTTGAGTCTCTTGAAGGGGCATATGATGTCCAATTGGGTAATTTTTTTATACCAATGTGTTTGTATCAAAATTATATATATTTTTATATATATAATATGGTAAATTAACCATATTGTGCATCAAGGAATTAATTACATTTTTCTGCATCTGTTGTAGGAAAAATGCATTTGATGATGCGAACCCCGAAAAGAGTGGACACTCAAGTAAAACGAGAGAGACTTAGAAGACTAAGAAATGAATTGACACTTTATCGCTGGGACGGTCAAGACGATATGATGAGTCATATAGTGAAGGTCAACGAGATGATTCAGGAGATTATTTTCAGTAGTCATATAATGACTGATGATATGAGTGTTATAGCTTTAAGGACCACTCTTCCCATAGAGTGGCATGGGATCATTGATCGTTTGTGGGCTGGTAACCCAACTCTTATAAGAGTTTAGGAATTAGATTCTTAAATGAGCACATGAGTAGGGGAATTCAAAAGACGTCGACCTTAGCTATGAATGGGTCTTGGCGTAGGCACAATGCTCCATGGCGTAGAGGAAATGGTGTCCCGAGAGCACTTATTAGACCACCTTGTGAACTTAAGGATTTGCCTGGTTTCGATGATTTCGTGTCATCATTCCCAGCCTTTAGTAGATGTTACAGAAGGGGAAATTGATGCTTTTAATTTAATTATTTTCAGTCTGTAAGTTCATGGATGCTTTTTAGTGTTGTCAGTTGTTGATATTTTATCATATCCTTTTATGAATGAAATGTGAATTTCTGTTTATAATGCTTTAGTAGTATTATATATTTTGAGTGGGGAGTTCTAGAATGTTTTAGCAATCTTTCAAAGAACTCAATTTTACCTAAATGATTACATTAATGATAATTTCAAATGAGGATCCTTAGATGATGATTGAGAACTTAGTGAACTTTCGACTTTAAGTCCTTATGTGAGATTATGCATTAATATGATCAGTTAGTGTAATTAGAATCCATAAACATTAGGCAATATTAATTCGTGCAATATGTCTAAAACACCTCAAATTCAGATACAATAGCAACCGCCTCGAAGAACATTGTGGCTGAACTCAATTAGGGCGAGAAGCTGAATGGTGACAATTATGAGATTTGGAATATGAAAATCCAATATGTGCTGGAAGAGCTTGAGGCATTAGAAGCCCTTAACCTGGTCATGATAGAACCAGAAGATGGAACCACTGCGCAGCACAGGAGGGATAAGGAGGCCTTCACTACTTGGAAAAAGAAGAATTCCATTGCTCGCATTACGTTGCTGAGCAGCATGGATAATGATATCATGCGTGAATTTAGACAGCATGAAAATGCAAAAGATATGTGGGATGCATTGAAGGTTAGGTTTGGACAGACATCCGTCACCAAACTAAGGCAGCTCACTATCAGGTTCGACACATACAAGATGCCACATGGGCATAATATGAAATAGCATTTGAGGCGCATGTCGAACATGATAAGTGAGCTGAAGGATGCAGGTTACACATTATCTGACGAGCAATAGGTGCATGCAGTGATCCGCTCTTTGCCTCACAGTTGGGAGCACATGAAAGTCAACCTGACCCACAACGAGAATGTTAAGACCTTTGAGAATGCAATGCGCCACCTTGAGCTAGAGGAGGATCGCCTATTGGCAAATAAGATACATATATCTTATTTTTGCCAATAGGCGATCCTCCTCTAGCTCAAGGTGGCGCATTGCATTCTCAAAGTCTTAACATTCTCGTTGTGGGTCAGGTTGACTTTCATGTGCTCCCAACTGTGAGGCAAAGAGCGGATCACTGCATGCACCTATTGCTCGTCAGATAATGTGTAACCTGCATCCTTCAGCTCACTTATCATGTTCGACATGCGCCTCAAATGCTATTTCATATTATGCCCATGTGGCATCTTGTATGTGTCGAACCTGATAGTGAGCTGCCTTAGTTTGGTGACGGATGTCTGTCCAAACCTAACCTTCAATGCATCCCACATATCTTTTGCATTTTCATGCTGTCTAAATTCACGCATGATATCATTATCCATGCTGCTCAGCAACGTAATGCGAGCAATGGAATTCTTCTTTTTCCAAGTAGTGAAGGCCTCCTTATCCCTCCTGTGCTGCGCAGTGGTTCCATCTTCTGGTTCTATCATGACCAGGTTAAGGGCTTCTAATGCCTCAAGCTCTTCCAGCACATATTGGATTTTCATATTCCAAATCTCATAATTGTCACCATTCAGCTTCTCGCCCTAATTGAGTTCAGCCACAATGTTCTTCGAGGCGGTTGCTATTGTATCTGAATTTGAGGTGTTTTAGACATATTGCACGAATTAATATTGCCTAATGTTTATGGATTCTAATTACACTAACTGATCATATTAATGCATAATCTCACATAAGGACTTAAAGTCGAAAGTTCACTAAGTTCTCATCATCATCTAAGGATCCTCATTTGAAATTATCATTAATGTAATCATTTAGGTAAAATTGAGTTCTTTGAAAGATTGCTAAAACATTCTAGAACTCCCCACTCAAAATATATAATACTACTAAGCATTATAAACAGAAATTCACATTTCATTCATAAAAGGATATGATAAAATATCAACAACTGACAACACTAAAAAGCATCCATGAACTTACAGACTGAAAATAATTAAATTAAAAGCATCAATTTCCCCTTCTGTAACATCTACTAAAGGCTGGGAATGATGACACGAAATCATCGAAACCAGGCAAATCCTTAAGTTCACAAGGTGGTCTAATAAGTGCTCTCGGGACACCATTTCCTCTACGCCATGGAGCATTGTGCCTACGCCAAGACCCATTCATAGCTAAGGTCGACGTCTTTTGAATTCCCCTACTCATGTGCTCATTTAAGAATCTAATTCCTAAACTCTTATAAGAGTTGGGGTTACCAGCCCACAAACGATCAATGATCCCATGCCACTCTATGGGAAGAGTGGTCCTTAAAGCTATAACACTCATATCATCAGTCATTATATGACTACTGAAAATAATCTCCTGAATCATCTCGTTGACCTTCACTATATGACTCATCATATCGTCTTGACCGTCCCAGCGATAAAGTGTCATTCATTTCTTAGTCTTCTAAGTCTCTCTCGTTTTACTTGAGTGTCCACTCTTTTCGGGGTTCGCATCATCAAATGCATTTTTCCTACAACAGATGCAGAAAAATGTAATTAATTCCTTGATGCACAATATGGTTAATTTACCATATTATATATATAAAAATATATATAATTTTGATACAAACACATTGGTATAAAAAAAATTACCCAATTGGACATCATATGCCCCTTCAAGAGACTCAAAAAAATTTTAAAATTTTTTTTTTTTGGTCAACGGTCAAACAGGTCAACGGTTAACGGTCAAACGGGTCTACGGTTAAATGGATCGGGCTGGGCCCTTCGTACGCGGGCTAGGCCATCGCACGCGGGCTCAAGGCCATGTATTTTTTAAATAAAAGACTTGTTGATATTAAACGCAAAAAATAAAGATAGCCTAGTGGTCTTGGGCGCCGAAGTGCATGGGAGAGGTTATGGGTTCAAAACCCCCAACGTCAGTTGGGCCCTTTTTCTTTTTCTTTTTTTTTTCTTTTTCTTTTTCTTTTCTTTTTTTTTTTTTTTGGTGTGGGCGCGTGAGGCCCACGCGCACCGTTCCTCCGGCGCGTGTAGCACGTGCGGCTCCATCTGGCGTCCTCCGGCGACGTTCAAGCACTCAAAATTCTCGTATGGTCGAGCCCGTCCCAATGGTATGGTTAAAAATTATTTTTGTTAAACCAAATTTCACAAAAATATAATTGTTTGTTTCGGTACCCTAGGATCGCGCCTCGCAGCGGCGCGTTGTGCGCGTGCGGCCAAATCTGGCCTTCTCCGGTGACGGGGCGACCACTCGTTAGACTCGTATCGACGTTACTTTCTAACCATGGGTTCAGATTTCACATTAACAAACGAGTCGATCACAGAAAGGCACGAACAGTATCGACGCAAACATGAACCATTTACAAAACGGGAAAAAAAAACTCAATCGATGAAAAACGCGATCAGGAAAACAAGTTGAAATGGCTCTGATACCAATGAAGGAAACATATTCCTAATCGAAAACAACAAACTTGCAAAAAAACATACGAAAAACTTGTCCAAGGATTACTAACTTGTATCACCGATCGGAGCACGATCACACGAGGGGAACGTACCCATTGTCCACAGATTAAGAGTCTCCAACGAGGGCCTTGCGAGAATCGATTGTCCAAGCGTTCTCAAGTTCAAGAGAGAGTCTAATGTGTCGTTATTCGTTTTTTAGAGAAGTTGTGTTTCATTTAGAAACTAACGTGAGTTTTTCTCTCGCGTTCAAAAAGTAACTGCCTTGACAGTTATTCCACAATTTGAGTTGTGATTGCCCGCATGTGCGGCACACAATAACACTATGTTCCAACACTGAGGCAGAGGAATCAAGCCTTCACAAGCTCTTCCATGTCCTGCTTCTGAACTACGGCCTCTGATTCCACGTCGAGAAGATGAGAGATCTTTTCCCAATGGTGGGTGCTTCCTCCTTCACGAGTGGTGGCACTGCCAATATTTTCCCTAACTTTGCTTTGAAGGGCTTGAGGTTGAGGCTGATCTTTCTTGAGTGAAGAGAAAAGGGGCAAGGCCATGAACTCACCATTGAACTTCTTCAACCCTTTGCTCACTTCCTTCTGGCTCCACAGAGGAGCCAGGCGCTTGAGCCTCTGCTGGGCTCTTTCAGGAGGTAGGTGTCAATGGTGTCCTCTGCACTGTAGATGGTAGACAAGAGCTTGGTGGTCCTCTTGCTTCTTGGTCCTCTGCATTGTCTGACTCTGCTGTGTCTTTTAAGAAGCTCAAGAGCTGTTGCAGATTGTTGATGGCAGTGCTGATTCTGCCCTTCAGTCTTGGGTGGATTATGGTTTGGTCAGTTTGAGATTCTGCAGCTTCTCTTTGAGCAAGAAAGCAGCTACTTCAGTAGCCATGAGAGACTCTCTCTCTCTCTCTCTCTCTCTCTCTCTCTCAAGCAGATGAGAAGCAGAATCAAGAAATGGAAATGGGCGACAAAGCTCTGAAGTATGCAAAGAAAGGCCGATGGGAAAACTTTCGTAGGGGATTGTTAATTTCACATATATATATATATATATATATATATATATAATTGTCACACTTGTTAAATCATGATATAAGTACATACAAAATTTCAAGGATGTAAAATAACATGAATTGATAAGAAACGCGAAAGTGAAATCATAAGGTAAGATTGTTAATTTCCCACTCTTGATAGTTTTTCTTCAAACGTCCGAATCTTCAACTTTGTGCAATCAGCTTAGAAAATAAAAAGTAATGATGAGTAAAAGGACCGATCATATTGGAAACTACCCAGCCTGGATCGGATTGATAAGTTTGGTCCGATTCTAGAGATCACCAGTCTAGTTAGAATTGATATTTTAGTTATTTGGTTCAAGTTCCAAGGAAAATCGGATCGATGAATCGTCTATCCAATTTGACGAAATATTGTTTGTTTATTTTTTATATACACAACTTGACGTTCATATGGGTTCGTTTTGTGCAATTTTATCAGAGGAGACCATGCCAGAATGCTTAAAAGGTTTATCGTATGGATTTGTTCCCAAACTACAACTTTTTGATTCGGTACTTTTCCGTTACTCTTTTCGCGTGCTGCTGCCGAAAAGCTTTTGGCTTTGGTTCCGTTTAACTTTGTAACTTTCTAATGACAAGCAAAGTATAAAGACTAGCGTGTTAGTTTTTTATATAGCTTCTATTAAATTATTACTTTTTATTTTTATTTTATTGATTTCATTAGAACGCTCAAGAATCGGTAAAGGTCCAATCTAGTTTCCAGTTTTAAAAATGAAGAATCGAGACCACCAGTCTAGTCCTCAGTTCTGAAGAGAACTGAATCAATCCGGACTATCTCACCCCTATAAAAGTGAGCAAGGTACTTGTATAGGATCTTCTCGAGAGTAAAATGACTTCTTCTCTCTATTCCATTTGCTGCTCTCTATTTAAAGAGAGGTTGAATTTTCTTTAAGATCACCTTCTAATTCCATATATTTCAGCTTCTTTTTTTCAAAAAAAAAAAATTCTTTTCCTTTTTAGTAGCCATCTAATTTCTATCGTTTTGTTTCCTCAACAGTTGATAGATATCTCATCTTTCTAATGATGTAATGTTTATGTAAGAGGAAAACCAATTGTTGGATATCTTCCAGAAGAGCGCATTATTCAATTGATTTTTTTATGCATAAAAAAATAAAATATATTTTCGAGGAAATTCGCCATACTTATATCTAGAAGTCCTCTAATTTATTTCCACAATAAATTCACATTTTTTACTTTCTTGTATAAAAGATCTTTACCAACAGTTGATTGTTAATATAGTTTGCATTTTTATATGTCAAGTTTTATGCTTCAAGTTAATTATTTTTCCCAGTATTATAAACCTTATTTGATTGTATCGTATATTTTTTTATTTACGTTACATTATTTACTATGTCATTTAAAATTCATATCTCAATAATAAATTACAAGAGAAAAAATGGCATTTTTTTTAGATTATCCTCTTTTCGACCACCTATTTTTGGTCCCTTTTCTACTTTATCCTTTAAAGTAATCTTTCTTTTCATTTAATGATTTTTATGACTTATGCTAATTTAGCCCCAAAATAATGTTTTGGAATTCTCACCATTTCTCTCACGATGTTGTGTACGTTGATCATATGGATGATATTGTGCATTGGCAACATTTATTTTTATTTAAATTAGAGTAATTGATTTGCAAATAGCTAAATCATATACTTGGAGAAGTATAAAATAGGAATAATTGAGTTACTAATTTAAAAAAAAAAGTGACTCGCGATTTCCTCTCCACTGATTGGACTGCCCATGGATGAGGAGATAGGCCCTCATCCATCAGATAACTCCTCATCCAGTGGCACATCCTCGTAATTTACTAAACAACAGAGGTCGAAATGCGTATAGCCCCGCCCACAAAAGCCCGCTGAAACTATCAGCGGTTTATCCCTTGAAGCAGACGAAGTAGGAGATGGCGATTGCAATCGCTGCTCTTGCTTCTCCACTCGGCCATTCTCGCCGCAATCCCCGCAGTCCGATCAGTTCTCCGTCAAAAACCGTCTGTCTGGTCAGTTTCTCTCTCTTTCTCGGAGGAAATTCTCCTCGCTTGCTTTCAGCTGTATCTGACTAAGTTTCGAGCTGATCTGTAGCTCTGCTGTTGAATATCGGTCGAGTACGGTGGACTGTGAGGAGAAATTAGGGCTCGAGCTATGATTCTTCGGGGCTTTTCCGGAGCATTTTTTTGAATTTTGCGCCTGTGCTAATGTAATGAGCTGTCTGATGGAATTAAATGCGTTTGGCGTTGTGTTGGGTTGCATTTTGCTCGAAATCAGTTGATGCAGCTTAAAGATTTGAGCATTTAGCCATAGGTAAGTCTGTGGCCTGTTGTAAATGTTTTGTGTGCGATTCGGAGTTGTTTAAGTGGAAAATCTACCTTTCCTTGGAGCACAGGGCATGTATAAATCAAGAGTGTTGAGGAAAGCACTCTATACAATAATAGGATTTGAAAACAGTTTTGTCGAATCTTGTGTTAAGGTGGGTTAGTTCCATGACTTTGAGAACTTAGTTCATGAAGTTTGAATGCCCGTAGCAATAGCGAATTCCCACGAAGATCTTGAGGATGGATGTACATTAGGCATAAATATATTATTAGCTCTAGTGGGGAACGACATTTGCCTGAGTATGTCCTCAAGTGAGTGATTGTAAATTTGATTGTCTTGTGTTATTGAGATGATTTGAACCTCATGTTTGTCATCTTCCATAACGAATAGGAAGGCTAGATTGCTCATTGAATTTGGTATCACCCATCAGAACTCTATGTTTCCACTGAAGAAGGCTAGATTGCCGACCTGCACAAATCACCATGGTGTTCATTTCTCATAATATTTAGTTCTCTGAAGCAGGGAAACCAGCATCTCTTCCTACTAAATTCGAGAAGTTACCCTCAACCTTCAGACATCTTCTTGTGAACCATTTGAGATACATATCCGGTAGAAAGCAGGAAACCCATTTTACCAATATGCACCACCAGCATGCAACATTTACCAGCTCATCAGGTATGCCGGTGAGTCTTTCACATGTTAATTTTGTGTTTTTTCATCAGGCCTGTTGTTGCTTTTCTTTTTTTCTCGCGAAATTTGCAAACAAGGTACTCAAATTCATGGTTCCACTTCATTTCCAGTCTGCACCAAGATACTCGCACAGATCACACTTACTATATGGCTCTCTCCCTTTTCCTGGTTAGAAAGTGTGGATAATCTGTGGAAACTATAGCAGATGAGGCATAGATTCACTTATTTTTATGCTCGCTTTGAAAAATGAAAGCATATGAGATCAAAATTTTCATCTTTTCAAATTCCCATTCTTGGTGATGTTGGTGACATTAAACTGTGACGTCTTTTTATAGTTAATTCTGGTTTTCAGGCAAGGTTACATTTCAAGTTCCCTGCTGCGGGCTCTCCTCATCACTAATAGCATCATATTGACAGCACCTTTTCAAGCTTTGGCTGAAACCTGCGAGGCTGAGAATTCCTTACTCAATATGCCTTTGCTGCTTTTTGTAGCCCTTGTTGGAGCCACTGTTGGAGGGTAAATTTATAGAACATTTTATGCATCTGTTTCATTATTTGCATTGCACTTGCAAGTTGAGATTTTGTTATATCGTGTATATAGAGCATATTAGTTTTAGCAGAAAATTAGAAGCATCAGTCTGTTATAGCATCATCCTGATAGCTTGATAACTTAATGAAAGGGTTACTTGCACGACAAAGGAGAGGTGAACTTGCGCGGCTTAATGAGCAGCTGCGCCAGATCAATGCAGCTTTAAGAAGACAAGCTAAGATTGAATCTTATGCCCCAAGCTTGAGTTATGCTCCTGTGGGCACTCGAGTTGCAGAAAGTGAAGTTATTGTTGATCCAAGGAAGGAGGAGTTAATTTCTCGACTAAAATCTGGGAAGAACTTTTTGAGGAATCAAGATCCGGAGAAAGCATTTAGGGAATTCAAGGCAGGTTTGGAGCTAGCGCAGATTCTGGAGGATCCTACCGAGGAGAAAAAGGCTGCTAGAGGCATGGGTGTGTCTTCTACGTATTGAGTTCTATAGTAGATATGTTAGTAGTATGAGATGGATTTTTCCTTCTATCATTCCATCAGGTTTAATTTTACTAATACACGTGAGTGGGCGACAGGGTTTCCATTTAGTTCTTATTATTCCAGTTTCTTGGTAGAAGTCGCTTATAACATTTGAAGGAAATATATCCTTGTTGATCACTGCCGCCGCAAGCATTTTCTTCATTTTAGTAGCATTGAGTTAGCCAACGAAAGTGAAAAGTAGAACCGGGATTGATTCCCTTCATCTCTGAATTTGATTTCAGGAGCCTCACTTCAGAGGCAGGGCAAGTTTCGTGAAGCCATTGAGTACCACTCTATGGTTCTGCAGATTTCTGAGAGAATGGGGGAGGATTCAGGAAATACAGAAGCTTACGGAGCAATTGCTGATTGTTACACTGAGCTTGGTGACCTTGAGCAAGCAGCTAAATTTTATGACCAGTACATTGCAAGGTTGGAATCAGACTAATACCAGCAGCCTGGTTGATTGGTAAAGTAGTAAAATCAGAGTTTAGTAGAGGTTATTGATGGCTCGCAGCTAGGAGGCACCGAACCGACTTGTCTTGCGGTTCAATCAAGTTTTGCATCTGTACTGTACACATGTAGTGAAGCAGGTTTAGTTTTCTTTCATGCTGTGTAGATCTTGATTTCATTTTTTCAGTAGATTCTATGTTTTGTGACATCGAAATGTTGGCTGATTGCACCTGTACTTTGTAAGAACTTCTGAGAGGTGAATAATTCAAATGTAAGTTTGCTCTTCCTTTCTCCACTTTTTTTCTATTTATTTATCTTTTTTAATCCATTTCTGAGAGATTGAAGTGGGAGGTTTGACATGTTCACATGACCTGGCAATCCACACCCGACAATCCTCATGCTTGGGCACTTAAAATGTTGGTATTCAATGTCACTACGGTTTTTTCCTTTTTAAGGTCGCCTATGCCACTACAGTTCATTTCGAAGATATTTGTAGGGTTTGTTTGGTTCGGCTTTAGGAATGTCTTCTGGAAGGGGTTTTAGAAATGCAAATAGTGTTTAGTGAAGTGTACATTAGAAACATATTGGGAAGCGATTTTGACCTAAATGGATTTCAGTAAAAATTGCACTTTGTAAAAGATGTTTTTTAATTTTTATTTAAAAAAAACAATCTCAAATCATTTATTGACGTAACTCAGCTGCTACCGGCTAGCCTCGCCTGAGGTCTAAGCGACGGTGGTGTTGGCTTATCGATGCTCGTTGACTGCTCACTAGTAGCTGAAGTCTTCACTGGCAAATTAGGATTTTCAAGGGCGTTCCTAAAATTGTGAAAGTTAAGCGAGGTTAAAGTTAGAAGAAAGAAAAAAGCCTACTTGCATTTTTGCAAAATGAACCAAACGCCGTCGGCATTGGCCGAAGGACTTTACAACCTCAAAGCTCACTTCAAATGCTAAGCCAAATGGGCCCAAAGTGTCCCATGACCCTAACATAGTTGCCAAGCAGCAGCTTAGTCAGATATAAATAACTGCTACTGGAGTTTTGATTAGTAACCCATAGTTGGTCAGGTCATATTGATCCGATTCAAACCACCAAACTTCTTGTGCAAATTATTCCTGGACAGGTTACAACTTTCAAGGTACCCTCAAAATGAGAGATTCTTATAACTGCATTTAACCTTGTTAAGCCATTACACAATTAATATTGTGCATGTAAGAAATAGGAAATTGGGCCTTAATTTATAGATTTGGTCTCTCGATTGATGTCTTGTCTTGCAGAGCGGTCCTCGACTTTCTTTCACAGTGTTACCCTCCACTTTAGAACATGTCACTTTTGGTCCCACCGACACATTTTCTTTTCCAGCAAAAACAACCATTTTTCGCAAGTGAAAGTTGCTTCTCGCAAGGAATTAATGAGTGATAATGCATATGAGATTTTCCTTTGGAGTCTTGGTAAAGTCTCTTGATTGCCCATTTAAATGGAATTGGCCCAATAATAGGTTTGATCCATTCCTACATATCAGGCTACATTGTCCAGACAAGTCGGGAAACAACGCGAAATTTAAGTAGAGGGACCAAATTTATACTTCAAATAACCCACAAGCAATCTTTCACATGAATTCAAAGCTGATAAATTACAATCGCTAGAGCCTGAGTTCAAGGCTCTCTGAATCAGCTTCGAGGTTGATGAATTGAACTGGCCTCCTCATGTTCGGATGCTGCAGTATGAGAGTTCCTTATATAAGGAGCTCTCGCCGAGGCCCTGAAAAATAAGTGTTGGCAAGAAAGCATGAATCGCGTTGTATTCGATAATTTGAAAAAGCCTTGCACCTTACGAAACAACTTCCCCTAGACATTCGAAATTTGTGCTCTGAGTCTCTTTTAGCTCAGACTAACTAGTAAATTATACGGTATGTAGACTTATACTATCCTTGGCATGACAATTCCATTATGCTGTTAAAAAAATTCGTAAAGATTTGATGAGTGTCTCGTTATTTCTTCGAATGTCCACTGCTTGGTCTCCTATTATGAGTTCGTGCAAAAAACTTCTCGTGTGACACTGATAATGTCATTTCACCCACAGTAAATCTACTTCTAGCTGTCAAATTTCATTTTTTACGGTGTTCGTTTGTCTGTGTTGGGTAAAACGCTCCTAATCCAAGTGGATCACGACAAGACGAACCGTCCTGGGGGACTTGGACCCATGAACAAGCTTGGAACAGTCCAAATCCTTTCAAATCAATGAAGGAGAAAGATCACCTGTCCTTTCTCTTTGATAGGAATCTGTGAAGTGAAGCCCTCCTTGCTATAGGCAGATCTAAAGTGAAAGGGGAAAAAGTTATTACGTCAGAGAGCAATTTAACTATTTAACAGACCTAACTGATGCTTACTCATCTGTTTATTTTCAATTACCAGAAGCAGTAGCTTCAGTGTTGGAAAATCCAGCTCCAACACTACTATTTTGTGCGCTGGCCATGAGTTTCGCATGACTAGTCTTGTCACTTCCACCATCATTGAAGACAAAATGACTGGATATGTGATCGGGGCTATAGTTTGCAGCATAACTCATCACTGCCTTCATCTTGTCGACCGGAAAATCGTTGAAGACGTGCACGCTTCCGGTGTAAAATATCGTGATTTGATCAGTTTTCACCGTTTTGCTATCAACATCTTTCCTGACACAAGCGAGAGACGTATATCGACTATGCATGTTAGGAAACCCCACCCTGGTTAACGTCTAGAAAAAGATTTGACACCCAAATATCGAATACCAACATATCCAATCCAATCACAGCTCATGTAGCATTGGAGATATCAACACTGTAGTGTATGTACCATTCATAAGTTGTAGATCTACAACTTTGACATGAAAACTGCACCTGAGGTCGTTCAGTGCTGCATTTGCTATGGAGTTTGCCTTGGCGGACTGATCACCGACGTGGGATGATAGGGGGGCTGAACACTCCATGTTCTTCAACAAGTCCATCGTTGTCGGTCGTGGCTGAGCCGAATCAGCTGATTCGATTCCTGCATTTTAATTAGGTTTAGCAACAATTTGTCTTAGTAAAACTGAGACGAATCATTATTTCAGTCCTTGCTTTTTATTTGTTTAACTGCTTGAAGAAAAGCTAAAGAGAATGCAAAGAGCAATATTGGAAAAACTAACATGAGTGATTCAGGATATTAGCACAATAAAAAGTGCTTCATTTTATTTTTACCATCAATAAAAGCAGGAATCCCCTCCATCTTCGTGAAGAAATATACTGGAAAATGATAAAACCCTCTAACCTTGGTCCTCCATATTCTCAGCTATTCCAAGAGGGGCTCTCTTCTCCTTCAAACGATGGCTCAACTGGTTGAACACCTGTTGAAAGCTCGATTTCTCCATGTCACCAAAAAAACCACCTCTCTCTCTCTCTCTCTCTCTCAAATGCTTGCTTGCTTATGAATGGGAAGCAAGTTCTTGAAGTCTCTGTCTCTCTTCTTTTCCTGTTTTCTCTTTTTCTTCTTTTTTCCTTAATCTAGTTCAGATTTTGGTGAGGAATGGGACAGGAATATAGGAGAGGCCATGTTCAAAGAATTTTCTTTGAACCTGATTATTTTTTGAGAGATGTGCTTCCCTTGCTTTCCTTTCCTTTTCTTATTTTTGAATTCATAAAATCCATTGAATATTTCTCTGAATTCGAGCACGTGTTGTATATGCATATTTTGGTTTTTTTTTTTGGGAGGGGGGGGTGTTGGGTTGAACAATAAAGAAAGAAGCAATGATTGACACATGCGCATGCACTTCACCTGTCTGTACTTAGAGAGAGAGAGAGAGAGAGAGAGAGAGAGTCGTGTGCGGGAGGTAGACCAAAGGAAGACGAAAAGAACTTTATATGTAAGTACTTGCCTCTTATACGAAGCTGATTAACAAGCAAGAATTATCAACACTAGTACGAGTCACACCTACAATGATGGTGGTGTTGGTCTACTCTCATTTCATGACCTGATTATTGCTTGAACATTGTACATAAGTCAAGTGAAATGCTTAACCAAGAAACTCTCTACATAATCAGGTCAAAGTGCTTATATTCATCCTAAAGTCAAGTGCAGTAATTTACTGAATTGAGTCTCGCTCGGTACATATGGTGTTAGAATAAACTTGCCTCGGTAGTGTCATGATGGATATGTACACGCTGGCAGAGATTTAAAAAAAAAAAAAAGAGGATAAAAAGATCATATTTGCATGCCTTTAGCAGAAATGATAGGAGCCAACGATTGCAGCTATGCCGTATTTCAAATTGTAATTTTTGTTTTTAAAATAGGACTTCCCCCATTTTTCATGGTTAATGATTACCAATTGACTTTTAAAATATGTGACTTGTTAACTGATCTACTTACTTTATAAAATAGATATTGTCATTCTTATTAATTGCCAACATTAATCAATCCAATCTTTTGAACACCAACTCGTAACGCGGCTAAACTTGGAATGCCCTTGATTTAGGGCAAGTCAACTTAAACTATTGAGATGAAAGAAATAGAAAACCTTAAGAAGAATGTGAATAACCAAAAAGCTCCTTCCTTGATAAGTTTACAGCAATTTGAAAGATATATAAATGATTGACAAAAAAAAAACAAATAGATATATAAATGATTATAGGCCTCTGTCGCAATCCTCCCGAGATTTCTGGTCTCGAGAGAGTTAATGGATTACTAGGCCCTTTTTTGAGATTATTGATGCCTAGTTCGAGCCCTCTCAGGCCCATACCAAATCGCATCAGGAAATTCTAAAAATTGAGATCGCCCTTAGTGTGGTCGGGTGACATGTGATCAGTGTGCATGCCATCGGAATCGCCACCAATCATTTTTTGGAGGGTATGATTGGAAACCCCATCGAGCGATTGAGAAAGATCGTTCGATTCTGCGAAAACTAGAGATTTCAATTCGGGGACTTAGTTATGTTAATATTATTATTGACGCTCTTTCGGTACCTAAGTTGAGTGATTTCCTAATCTAGAGAGTTCTTGCAGGTGTTCTTTGGGTAGGGTAAGTCCTAAAAAAAAATCAAATGGGTTCATGCAAAATGAAATTTTCTATCCTATCAATCACGATCACGAAAAATAATGGTGCAGACAAGGAATGGAGAAATCACATCAAATCAAGTCAAGATAAGCCTAGAGGAGTCTCAAAAACCTAAGAAGGACGCTAACTAGGTTCAGGGGTGATTTGAAAAAATTTGGGTTAAATTGATCAGAAGGGCAAAATGGTAATTTTCAAGGTTCAAGAGGTCAAAAATGTGAAAATGGGTCAAACCAGTTGAATGTGGCTTTTCTCTAATTTCCACAATTTTTTAGAATTTTTCTGAATTTTTTTTTTATTTTTTTTGAATTTTTTTAGGGTTTTCTAAGACTTTCTATGAATTTTCCTATTTTTGGGACATTTTCCGAATTTATTATCTTTTTAGAATTTTCCCCTATTTTTGACATTTTCTATATTTTCTGAATTTTTTTATATTTTATTTATCTTTATTTTTATTTTATAATTTTTTTTTATGATTTTCATTAATTTTTCATCATTATTTATTTATTTATTTATTTATTATTTTATATTATTATTTATTATTTATTTTTATTCTCCGGATCGGGTCGGGTTGACCCGGCCCAGCTGACCCGAGCCCTACCTAAAACCCTAGACTAAAACGACGCAGTTTCGATTTTCCTTTTTTATTGATTTTTCTGATTTTTCTTTTTTTTTTTTTGGGATTTTCTGAATTTTTTTTATATGGACTGGGTCGAATGGATCCAGCCCACCAGTCAAACCCAGCCCAATACCCAAGCTAATTACCCAACGCCCCAAACGACGTGGTTTTAGGAAATTTTTTGAATTTTTGAATTTTTTTAGATTTTTATTCTGCTTTTATTCATTTTTCCACCTATTTTGATCCTACAACTTCTGGGAGGGCCACGTGGCTAAACCAAAGCCTTCGGATTAGCAGACTGGCACTAACTGTCGGATCTAACCAACGACCAAATCTTGACCGTCCGCCAATTTTCCTATTTCTTAGAATGGTTAAGAAAAAATGTATTAAATTTTTTATCCCTAAAATTCTAAAATCCCGCCATGTAGATCATTTCTCACCATTGGATCGAGCTTTTATTTGTCATCATTTTTTAGGTATTATCTTTACGGAAATCCATATGGCGCACGCGTGTACCCCACATATGAGCCATGTGGGTAACACATGGACGTTGACTAGTCACCACCGTTGACCAGTCAATCTTTCGCCTGAGAAGATGCACAGTGACTTGCCGGAGTCACTATCGAGATGGTATTTCGGGCGACCTTCCCTGAGAAAGACCCAAAACCAAACCTAAGAAACATCGTTTTTCAAACCAAATCGGCCTCATCTCGTCCAGGTAATGTTCCTGAGCTCAAATCTTGTTAAGTCAATGTCGACAAACAACCCTAGCACAGGTAAACACTCCGGCCAGAATTCATAGACTCCGACGAAGACCAAACTCGTAAACATGACGTTAAACACACGCTCTAACTCATCAAACGACATCCGAGAGTGTCGAAAAGACTTACCTGGCGATCTTAGGAGCTTGATTCCGCATGGTTTCGTCCAGTGCAGTGTTGGTAAGTCCGGTCACCGTGGGCTCAGTTTGGACGTTCAATGCAAGAATCCAAGCAGAAAAGTAAGGGGAAAAGGGGGGGATAGATTTCCAGATGATTCGAACAAATTTCAAGCGAAATGATTGAGTGTATGATAATCTGCCATGGTTGACCGAGCTCAAGCTCGACAATGGCACATACCTCTTCCAGCAATTAAACGACGAGTGGTGAGGTTCTGGCGACTCCTCGCGGCCCCACAATGCTTGTCGATCAAATCTCGAGGTTTGGATCTTCCTGGACTGCTGTAAATCTGAGCTTGGAGCTTCAGACCTCCTCTTCCCAATGGCCCCCCAGATTTCTACCCTTGCTCCTCCTTATCGTCTCCGGCCGAAAATCTTTTTCAAAACTCCCCCTCAACAGAACGGAAATCTCTCCTTTGATTCACGCCGAGAATTTTTGTGAATCTCCTCTTCTCAACAGACTTCTTCTCCTTTTAAAATCAACGCGCTTGCAAGAGCTTCTGGGGAGGATAATGAACAGTGCGGGTCACCGGGTCGGATCTAATCCGACCCGGTAGACCTGCCAATTCACAAATGCCCAATTGACCTCTAAAAATCCCGTAATTTCCAAATCAAATCTCAAAATTGGATTCAAGGACACCAAATCCATTAGGGAATGAATTTTTCTATAGAATTATCCACGGATTAGCACCAAAAACCCAATTTCGAAGCTTGACCCAAGTATCCATTTTGCAAAATACAAACAATGAATGGCCTTTTTTTTGCAAAAATTGACACCATCAATGGATTCAGAAGGCCAAAAACTAGGGGGTGACGTGCCCTGATTTTCAATTCGGTCCCTAGAAAATTTTTAATTGCATTTTATGTGTTTTAAGGACCAAATTGAAAAACTGAAAATTGCATTCTGGTCCTTTTTGGCGAAATTGGACAATTCAGTGAACTTTTGGACTGAATTTTAATTTTGAAAAATAGAGGAGGATGACACGACTCAAAAAATGCAAAAATAGAAAATTACAGAGACGAAATGAAATTTCTAGAATTTTTAGAAATAATCTAAAAATGAGACTAATAAAGAAAATCTCAATTCCAGATCAAATTTTACAAAATTTATTAGGAAAAAATGAAGAGAAAAGTTAAATAAAAATATTGACTATTTTTTTGTATTTTTTGTGGCCTTGAATGCTATTTGTTTTTATTAATTTTCCAGTATTTTCCTAATTTCTAAAAAAATATTAAAAATACGAAAAATAAGGAAATTTTTTTTTGTTCAAAATTAGTTCCCTAGGCCAGGCCAAAGCTTTCAAAGTTGATTTTTTAATTTTCTCATTTTTTTCTTGATTTTTTTATGAATTTTTAAAATAAAATGCAAGAAAATACTGAAAATATGAAAAATTATTTTTTATTCAAAATTGGTTCCCTAGGCCAGGCCAAAGCTTCTAAAGTTGATTTTTCAATTTTCTCATTTTTTTTATGTTTTATGAATTTTTGAAAATAAAATGCAAGAAAATACTAAAAATATGAAAAATTATTTTTTGTTCAAAATTGGTTCCCTAGGCCTGGCCAAGGCTTCCAAAGTTTATTTTTCATTTTCTATAATTTTTATGGATTTTCTAAAAGTTTTTTTTAAAAATAAAATTGGCTAAGAATTGTTGACACTTTATTTTTTTGGCCAATTTTATTTTTATAAAAAATTTTAGAAAATCCATAAAAATTAAAAAAGTTGAAAAATCAACTTTGGGGACTTTGGCCTGGCCCAGGGAACTAATTTTGAACAAAAAATAATTTTTCATATTTTCAGTATTTTTCTGCATTTTATTGTTTTTTAAAAAAATTGTAAACAAATCAAGAAGAAATGAGAAAATTACAAAATCAATTTTAGAAGCCATGGCCTAGCCTAGGGAACCAATTTTGAGCAAAAAATAATTTTCCTTATTTTTTGCATTTTTTTTAATATTTTTCAGAAAATAGGAAAATACTGCAAAATTTAAAAAAAATAGTATTCGAGGCTACAAAAATACAAAAAAATATTTCATATTTTTATTTTAATTTTCTATTCATTTGGCTGAATAAATTTTGACAAAAGTAATCTGGAAATGGGGTTTACTTTGATAATCACATTTTCAAATTAATTGAAAAATTCTAGAAATTTCATTTCAGCCCTGTAATTTTTTGTTTTTATATTTCTGTAGTCGTGTCATCCCCCTCTATTTTCAAAATTAAAATTCAGTCCAAAGTTCACTGAATTGTCCATTTCGCTAAAAAAGGACCAAAATGTAATTCAGATTTTTGCAAATTAGTCCTAAAAATATTCAAATGCAATTAAAACTTTACTAGGGACTAAATTGAAGATCAGAGCATGTCACCCTCTAGTTTTTGGCCCTCTGAATCCATTGGTGGTGTCAATCTTTGCAAAAAAGGTCATTAAGAGTTTGGATTTTGCAAAATAGGTCCTCGGGTCAAACTTGAAAATTAAGATTTTAATATAATTAGCTCACAAATTTGGGGGAAAATTGGTTTTTTCAGATGGGATTGATGCCTCAGAGTCTGATTTTGGGGTTTAATTTCTTGAATTTTGAACTTTGGGGGGTCATTGTTCGATTTCCTCATAATCGGGTCTATCGGGTTGGACAAGATCCGACCTAGTGACCCGATTAAGCTTCTTCTTCCTCAGAAGCTTTTCACGCGAGCAGGCTTGGGGGGAAGAAGTTCTAACGGATTTGGGAATTCGCCTGATGAGTATAAATAGGAAGATTCTCATTTGGTTGAGGGGGGTCATTCGGTTACACACGCAGACACAACAAACAAAAGGGGTGAGTGAAAAGGGAGAGAGAGGAGAGTCTTTCCACGCCATTGGAGGTTTGTTGGCCGAGAGTTCTGAGCTGGATTCTCCGACGATCCGACCCGGCTTTTTGAAGCAGCACCTCTACCTCCATTAGCTTCGTCTTTGTCCTGTGATCACGCTACCTCGAACCGCTCGTCCTCAGAGCTTCGAAAACAGGTAACACCATTGAAGTTCAATAGAGCTTACCTCTCATGGTGTAATCTTCGTCCGGTTGAGATTTTGCCCGTCATTCTCTTGAATAGAATCTTGCTCGCCTTCTGACTCAATTTCTGTGCTTCGTGTACGTTTTCCTTGCATAAAACCACTGAGTCAACTCTAAACCCGAAACGTATCATGAGCTCCATCAGTTGTCCTGATCATACTGGAGCTTCATCGCTGACCAGTGAGTCCTTTTTGACCTTGTGGTGCTTTTTGACTGATTAGGCTAGCATTATGGCGTTAGAAACGGTTAGGGCAGGACTTCATCGGAAAATAGTTTCGGCTGGAGAAAGATAATTTACTTTAGGCTTGTTCTTCGTTTTGGAAATTGATACGCACATCGTTGCCGAGATGTTTTAGGTGCAGATTAAAATTGGAAAGTCGATTGGAAGATTTTCGTGACGATTGGTGTTGATTATGTGTCTTTTCTGGCGAGGCTCGCTGGAGAAGATGATGAACAGTGCCATCGACGGCACTGTTCATCACCTTATCCAGTTAACGTTGATCGAGTCAGCAGGTATATGTCGCTGATGTGGCGTTGACATGGACAGCCACGTCAGATGCCACAACAGTCCAGTGGTTACAGCCAATAACAAACTAGTAGACTAGATTCAACGGGTGAGGATAGGCCACGTGTCATGATCGTACAATTTTGGAAAAAATTCCAATTCCAATTTTATAATCATTTTTAGATATAAAAATAATGGACGGTCAGATCAAAGACACGCGGAAGATGTTAGGCTGTCTGATCAAAAATAGGCGGGAAAATAAGGAAAATAGAATAAAAATCTGAAAAAATTCAAAATTTAGAAATAATATCTAAAACTATGTCGTTTTGCATCGGGTTCAGGTTAGTGGCCGGGTCATATTGACCCGGTCCGTCTAACAAATAAATAAAGAAAATAAATAAAAATACAAAAATTTCAGAAAATTAATAAAAAAAAATCAATACTACGTCGTTTTGGGGAATTAGGTTTAGACCCATATAGATTCAGGTTTGGGCCTTCGGGTCAAGTGGGCCGGGTCAACTCGACCCGTCCGAAAAATTAAATAAAAAATAAAATAAAAAAAAGTCCCAAAAAAGGAAAAATTCATAAAGATCATTTAAAAATAATAAAAAATAAAAAAAATTAAAAATTCATAAAAATCATAATATAAAAAATAAATAAATAAAATAAATAAAAAAATTTCAAAAAATAAAAAATAAAAAAAATAAAAAAAAGTTAAAAAATAGGGAAAATTCCTAAAAATAAAAATAAAGAATAAAAAAATAAAAAATAATAAGATAATAAAATTAATTAAAAAAATAAAAAGAATAAAATAAGATAAAATGTTAAAAAAATATAATAGTAAAAATATAAAAATAAATACATTACAATACAATAATAAAAAATATATATAAATAATAAAAAAAACAACATATAATAATAATAATAATAATAATAATAATAATAATAAATAAATAAATAAATAAAATAAATAATAAATAATTATAATAAATAAATAAATAAATAAAATTATTAAAAATTTAAATAAATAAAATAAAAAATAAAAATAAATAAATAAATGAATAAATAAAAAGCAAAAAATTCTAAAAATATTCAGAAAAATCGAGAAAAATTCAGAAAAATTCTCAGAAATTGTGAAAATTAGGGAAAAGCTACATTCAACTGGTTTGACCTATTTTTACATTTTTGACTTCCCAAGTCTTTAAAAATGACCATTTTACCCTTTTAGTCAATCTAGCTCAAACAATTCCAAATCACCTTTAAACCCTAATTGGCATGTTTTCTAGGCTTTTCTTTAAGACTTTCCTAGGCTGTTTTGGACTTGATCTGATGTGACTTCTCCCTGTATCGATTCCTTGATTGTGCACTTATTTCTATAATCGTGATTGATAGGATAGATAATTCCATCTGTATGAACCCATTAGATTTTTTAGGACTTACCTTACCCAAAGAATACCTGCATGAACTCCATAGATTAGGAAATCACTCAACTTAGGTACCGAAAGGGCATCAATAGCAATATTGATGTAACTAAGTCCCCGAATCCAAATCTCTGGTTTTCGCAAAATCGAACGATCTCTTCCGATCGCTCGATAGGGTTTCCAATCATACCCTCCCAAAAAATGATTGGTGATGACTTCGATGGCACGTACATCGATGCACATGTCACCCGACCACACTAAGGTCGGTCTCGATTTTAAAATTTCCTGACGCGATTTGGTATGGGCCTGGGAAGGCTCAAGCTAGGCCTCTTGATAGCTCAAGCGGGCCTGGCCATCCATTAACTCACCCCTTTCCTCCGATGGAGGGTCGCGACAGACTGGCGACTCCACTGGGGACTTAGTTCTTAAACCTCTAAAGGACTTGAGTCAATTAAAAGGTTGGGCGTTTTCTAACACAATTCTCTGCAGGCGCTCTTGAAGGTGAGGTACGTACGCTAACCATCGTGTTAAATGTTTTTGCAAATGGGAGTTATATGAGAAAAATTTTTGAAGACAATTTTAAGCATAAAGAGTAAAAGATGTTGCTTTGTGAAGGGATTTAAAAAGAGGCAATGATTCAGTGAGTAACTTTTGTCTTAGCAAAATTAGGAAACTGATTTTGACAGTTAAAAGATTTGAGATTCAATTTCCAAAAATAAGATATTTTGAAAAGATATGATATATCATTTTTAGAAAGCAAATATACAATCAGTTTAACTGACTCCAACTGGTTTGGGATAAAAGTGATGTTGATACTGATGTTGATGTTGAAATATACAATCAGTTTAAATGAGGTAAACAAGACAATCACAATATTTCACAGAATATTAAAAAGATTGAGATTGTGAGTACCTTATTTCTTGCCAAAAATAACTACTTATGTGTCAGAAGTTTGAACGAGCAAACTTGGTATAGATATCCTTTAGATAATGATAACCTCCTCAGATGATGCGAACAATCAAACTTGGCATAGATATCCTTCAGATAATGATAAACCTCCTTAGATGATGCATTAGTTTAGAGGTTCCATTTAAGCATTTGTATCTCCTCATATGATGCTTTTGCTCTTAGAAGCGGATATCATCTTTAGATGTTGACTAAGTTCTGAGGCTTTGCTTAGGAGCCACAATTGATAGTTGTAAAAGTAATAATTCAAAAGTGAAGCACATTTCTCTAGCGGTTTCTGCTTGTTTCATGAGTTTGCCTTCTGCCTTCGATTGCCTTCCTTACAAATTTCCGGTTTTTCACTTACTTGATAGATTTTCGGCGGATAGCATGTGTAGGTTGGACCATATTCGGGTTCGGGTGTCTTTTTCTCAATGTTCCTTTGATTGGATTGTGTTAGAAATCTGGTCCCTTTAGGATGCCTGAATAACCAATCGGATTTGGGATCACAAGATTTCCCCCTTCCCGTTGGTTTAGACTCGAGTCAATGCCCTCTTTTTCTAAAGGGGGCCGTGCGGTGTTACTACGTTAGCGGGGTTTGCTGTGTTGAATGTAGTAATTCGTAGAGATTGATGTGGATCTTGTTTGTATTAGGGACTGGTTTAGGTGCCGGCCAAGCGACTTGATGCTGCAACAGGTCGGTCATCGGCTGTTACTCAGCATGAATCTTTGCCAATTTCCTCACTTCTAGCTGCAGGCAGTACTCTTATTGGATTGGGTAATCATAAAATAGTCACTTCCTCAGACAACATATTGGCTTTGATACCATTTGAAGAATAGAGTGAAGAATATATTTTATTTACATTTCTGTACATAATATTGACGATACATGAGCATATTTATAAGCTGTTCTAGAATGCTATCTAAAGCAACATAATATTACAAGATCAAATATAATTAATTATATGTCCTCTTTCTGTTGGAACACTTTGAATTGGTCAAGATGAATCATGAAGACAACATGTGGGTACCTCCTTTTCACGATGCTCTCAATGCGGTTGATCCACACATGCTCCTGAATGTAGCAGACGTAATGGTCAAGATCATCAGCCACGTCTCTCTTCACCGAAGCACATGCACCATTGACTTCTTCTGTTCATCAATTTAATGAGCGAAAATTGACCTATACCAGTCAATTTCTCACTCTTCTTCTGAGCAAACATACAAGCTGTCATCAGTAACGTAGACCCAGCAAGATTTAGCAGCCTCCAACGTGGAATCACATGGTTCTTTAATTTTCAATGGGACAAAGCCATCGGAGGTTCTTGAACTTTTTCAATTTGTGTAGTGCCGTTTCTGGATTCTTTTTGGTATTTATGCAATACTGTCTTCCAACTTTATATTTCTATGTTCGTAAGAGTTCTTCTTTCGACTTGATGGATGGAAATACTGACATGGCCATCAAGTGCTACGTCTGCTCTATAATGCGACGACCCCCTACTCCTAGCAATCATGTGGCTCAAAAAGTTGAACAATATTACCACATAAATTGAAAGAGAATGACAAAGTGCTGCGGGCCAACAGAAGGGGACAATGCCAGCTCCCTGCCATCGGCGGAGGTGACCTGACCCTCGCCGGGCTAAGGCAACTGCGGTGCGGCACCCCCACCACACGCATGCGCGGATGGGGGGACTGAGACAGAGAGCCTGAGATAGGCATCGTGTGGCACTTACTAGGGCGGACAATTTGACGAATCTGTGACTTCCCAACTCTTGTAAAAAACTTGCGAAATACGAGAATTTACTAAGATGAAGTTGCTTAGCACAATCAGGTAATGGGCATGGCTCCGGGCAAACTCGTTTACTAAGATGGCGCTCCATGACCAATTTCCGAGTTTGATCATCCCAGACCCAGCGGAAGATGAGCTTGTGCAGCCAAAGCTGCTGGCTCCAATACTATGCACAGTGAGAGAATTCGATAAAACTTATATCGCAGTAACCGAACCAAAGATGCACACCAGAGGAGCACCGCACAACAATCAAACGAAAGGTGCTGGTCGTAGCGAAGATCCTGCGCGATTCTAGCGATCGCCTATATATCCCAAAGCTTCGTAGGTACCTCGAACTGGTCGAAAGCTAACACCTTTGATAACGAGTCCCGATTTCCAGTTCCCACCATGCTCATTAAGAGCAAAGGTGACTTCGCCAACATTTTCAGGTGACATCACGAATTTGCAGATCGGGATGTGTTCCCAACGTTGTCGAGGCACTCTTCTCAAGCTTTGGACACATTCCTCCTTCTTTCCATTGGGAAGAGTGACCGTGAATGTCACAGGAATATCCCAATGGTAATCCGAGTCTATCATTGTCACCACAAATGCAATTTCATACTGAGTCATCGGTGCGAGCGCAATCGTTCGAAATTTCCCGCTCACTTCCAACCAACACACGGCTTGTAGAATAGCCACGTCTACCTCCATGTCACTAGGGGAAAAGGAAGAGAAAATAAAAGAGAACAATGGTCAGAATTGACAACTTTTTCATCGTGTTCATGCAATTCATTAGCTTATCAAACAACAGTCATAATGTTATGATTGTGTAAGCAAATAATACTAATAACAGTACGTAATGCTACTTGTACTAAGAATTTACTAACAAATTTTCACTAAATGATGTGGCAGTCCATGTGGCATAGGCCATGTCATCAAAGGAAAGGAAAGGAAATGAAATACAAATTGGGCAAGATTAGGAAAGAATTTTTTCTTATTCCATTTTCCTTTTCTGTCAAGTTTAAGGAAACCGAAAAATTTTCGAAGCTTTGCTTTATTCTACTTCTAGTAGAATAAAAAGTGGAATAAGTGTGATTAACTTGCGTCAAATGATTGTATCTTCTGTTCACATCTAGTATAATTAGGAAACGTTGTCTAAATTATTGGGATAGAGGGCTCCTATAGAATGAGGACAATTTGCGAAACTCTTCCACGCGTTCCTAGTATTTAACTCTACCTTTTTCCTAGAGATATGAAAGCAATCGAGATCATATTCAAAATTTATACATGTCAAATCTGAGCTAAACTAAATTAGTTGTCTTAATTTTCTATTTGAGATGAGAAAGATAAATGATATTCTTGTTGATGTTAGGATAACTCAAATAGACATTTATTTGCGTATGGGTTTGTCTTAAATAATAGCTCACTATTGCAAATGTTAGCCTATTTATATATTAAATTACACTTTCATCTAATGACTTATACTTTTAGAAGTTGACAGTGGTCCTATTAATAAAAATTTCCATACTCATGTTAGCGTCGGTAATACCATGTCAATGATTTTCAACCAAAACTTTTCAGATAGACTAGATTAACGAAAATGCAAAACGTCTTGGGATTGAATTAGTAACAAAAAAAAAAAAAATTTAGGACTGAGTTGACACAATGTCGAGATATTTAGGACTTTTTTTTTTATAATTTTTCCATCATTCGGTAATGATCTCTTAGTAAACTCTTAGTACATGTAGCATTACTCTACAATAATGCACGAGATCCACAAGCACAATTATGGCAAAAATTGCTAGCGCTAGGTATCAGTATATAAAGTAAATGTTTAGTACAGCTGTCTTCCAACAACTTCAACTGAGAAAAGCCATGCTATAGCTTTTAAAGGTGTTTGGCAAACACCTCGACAGCTCAGCATCGTTAAAAATTAGAATAGCTTAGATCAGTTTTTCAGGAACCGCGTCAGCATTAATACAGAGTTACGACAAAAGACAACTACAATTCATCCATAGTCCTGACAGATAGGCTAGATAAACAAGAATTAACATAGGTAACCCCTATTAGAAGCTTTTCTTTTTCAACGTAGAAAATGATTTCAAGTTTCCTCGAACTTCAAGGCCAATATTATTCAAATAAAACTGCTTTAACTGTTTTAATCTTCTAAATTTTTAAATGATATATAGGAGGAGAATAGTGATTTAAGGGAAGGATAACTAGATGATGCCCTAAAGATGATGTACCTTGTCTCCTGATATGTGATCCACTCCCAGTTGTCCTTATTTTCACCCCAAACAATCGCCAGATCTCTTGCAAGCACCATGAAGCAGTTCTTGTTCGATTCTTTGTCAACCCAATATTTCTACAAGGGAAAAATTCCGGAACAACTTAAGAAAGTGCCAACAATTGTAATTTAACAAAAAAATCGTAGGGCGTCAAATTAATTTACCATGTGTTACAAAATAAATCCCCAAATAAATTTTAACCACATGCACTTGCCTTTTTCTTGTTATTCAGCAGAACGCCACCGCAGAGCTGCTCACGCAACTTCTCCTTCGACGAAGAGTCGATTGGTTCATCCGCATCTTTCAGAATGGCCACGTAATTGTGTGGTGGTCGTCTCGCCGTTGTGTGTTTTGGCGTTTCTGGGTCGTCTTCGATCGTCTCTTCATGTTCATGCTCTCTTCCCATCTGTTCACTTCCAATTTTTTTCTTTTCTGTATGCGAGAATCTGATTAGTAATCATCTTTGAATTCTTGAAACGATAGTTTCTGGTCTATAAGTTGATCGATGAGTATGGAGAAGGGCTATTTACCGGGCAAGCTTCAGTCGCAAGAGTTGCAGATATGAAATCAATCGATTTCATTAAAACATGCATTTTCTACAAGCAGAACTAATTGAAGAAGACTGAATAAATAGATTTTTTTTTTTTAAAAAGACGAATTAGAAGAAGCAGACTTACAGCTCTTGGTTCTTCGCTCTTCTTCCCCAACTTCCTCCTAAATGCGAGAGAGAGAGAGAGAGAGAGAGATCTGCGCATATTTGTTGTACCTCGAGTAATATAGTGGACGAGCAAAGTCAACCCAATTTAGTCAACGATGGCCATTTCCGAGTCTTTTTATAATGCTGGTTTTATATATCAAATAATCAGAAGAGAAGGCGCGATATCATGACAGTCAGCTAGAGTTGTTGTTATAGTTATTGGTAGCAATATATAGGGATATGTTTATTAGAAGTTCCAAAACTTATCATGAAAGTGTAATTGAGTTCTAAAACTTTCAAAAAAGTGCAATCATATCCTAAAACTTATCAAATTGGTTCAATTGAATCCTTCTATTAATACCGTCAATTGCCTAACAGAAATTGCTGATGTAGCATTTTTAAATTAATTTCTCTCTCATACGTTGCATTTTTTAATCAATTTTTTTATATCTTATTTAAATTAAATTTAAAAACCAAGAATTGACCAAAAAAAGGCTAATATTTTTTTTTTGGTAAGGAAAAAAAAGGCTAATATTTAATTCTAAAAAGTTAAAAAAAGAAAAAAAAGAAAAAAGAAGAGCATTAGGGTAGGGCCTTGCCAACAGCCTGCTTCCTGTCATTGGAGGGGTTGGTGAAATGCAAGGGTGGTTGGACATGCTAGCCTCGGTTGCGACCTCGTCGGCCCCAAGTTAAGGCCGACAACCCTTGCTAGGCTGGGCGAGGCTCGCCTAGATTTGGGTTGAGGAAACATAGAGTTGGAAGACACCACCAGCCCTAACTACTCACTGACCCTCACTAGCTCCCCTATCTTTATTGTGGATAGCCTAATTGAATGTCTAGAGCAATTCAAGTTCGAGTTGGGTTTGGAGGTCTTTGATTACTTGCTCAATAGTCTCATTCGAGATGACTGGGCGAGGCTCGGCCTAATGTGGGCGATGCCGACCATCGCGTGGGGCTCCCCAATCAAGATTTGGGCCAGCAAGGTCTCGCTCGGGGTTGGCGATGGCCGGCCACACTCACCCAAGGTCAGTGACCTTTGTTGGCCCCTTCAGCGATGGGCGGCAATGGCCGAGCCACTATTGAGGCCTTACCTTGCTTCTCTTCCCTTTTTTTTTTTTTAAGTTTTAACTTTCTGGAATTAAAAAATTGATTTTTTAATCTTTTTTGTCACTTCTTGGTTTTTTAATTCAATTTAAATAAGATTTGGGAAAAAATTGATAAAAAATGCCACATAGGAGAGAGAAATTAATTCAAAAATGTCAAGTCAGCATTTTTTGTTAGATGAATAGACTGTGTAAACGGAAGGACTAGATAAAATCAATTTAATAAGTTTTAAGACTTGATTGAACTTTTTGAAAATTTTAGGATTTAATTGTATTTATGTGACAAGTTTTAGGACTTCTAATGAACATATCCCTAATATATATTTTCGATTCCCGAACATATTGAAAAATAATCACGAAAATAGAAGAATCATATTGAATATATGAAAAAGATAGGAATGAAATTGCATGTGTTATGCTAAAAATTAGGACAACATAGACCAAACTAGCCAATCTATGCAGGCGGACCTAGTCTCAGTCTTCGAAGAGAGTATTCTAGTGATTATCATTTAGAATCGTGACTTTAGCTCTTTACTTATGAATTGCTTTACTAATCTTGTTGGCTAGCTTCACTCTCATATGAAAAAAGCCCAATAATGCAAGCCCATAAACTTGGGCTCGTATGATGATACGTATGAAGAAATAAGGTTTCTCATTATCTTTCTTGTCATAATTGCAAAAGACTTCTTTTTTTTTCCCCCCAAAGTAATAACAAGAAAGAAAGAGCGAAGAAAATTTGGAAAAAGGGCGTTGTCCTATTTTCATCAAGCTTACATCAGAGGTCTATTTGTGATCCGATCGCTTGTGACACATTTTTGTTAAATTTGATTAGTTTGACTTTATTTGGATCTTTTTTCGTCAGGTTTTTTGTGGGTAGAATTAAACCTACGTTTTGGTGAGATTTATCCTTAATCTCTTGCGAATTCAGGTGTATGCCAAGAATAATGTTCTTGATGTTGTTGTTGCTATGTACCTCTAGTATTAACTAGAGAAAAACATTGTCTACCCAATTCGTTGATAGTGAAGATTTTTAGGTGGACTCTAGTCCCATGGTTTTTTTTTTTATCTCCTCACATCAAGGAGATTTTCCACGTCAAAAATTGCCTTGTGTTCATGGGTGTTTTGTGTTTATATATTTTGCTAGATATATTGCTCGATTATATCATTTCCTATTAGGTTTGCACAAGAGGAAAATTTCTTTATTTTGCTACGCTAATTCGATATTTTTCGGATGGTCAGTGATCTCCTAACAAAATGGTATTAGAGCGTTGGTTCTTGCTTGATTTTTATGCCTTGTACTTCTATTATTACTGTAATTAAAATTCGAGCTATGAATTTATACAGAAAAAAAGGAGAAATCATCCATCAAGTTATCGAAACTCAAGTGTGAAACAAACAGAAAAAGGGAAAATGCAAGGCACACCATATGGGAAAGGAAATTATACATCCAATTTTCCATGTTACTGCTGTTTGATATTACAATCACGATCCCAGCTTCTCTTTTTCCTCAAGCTCGAAACTGCTATGCTAATGCTAACTGCTAAGAAGTAAGGCAGAGATAGTATTGATCACAAGTGTATTACCACATGCAAATTAGGGAAATACAAAATCCATAACTAGCAGGTATGTTTTGTGCTGTGAAATGATAATGGTGGGTCAGCCTCTAAGGGCGCGCATGATAACACTTTTGAAAAGAATTTCTGCTCCAAAAGCACTTCTGAAGCAGAAATCCGTTGGTAAAACAATTTCTGAAGCAGAAATTAGTTTGGTAAAATAATTTTTGAAGCAAAAATCCATTTGATTCACAATTATATATTTCTACTTCTGAAACAACATTTTACTTCAAAAGCGAAAGTGCCCATGCCATGAAGTAGATGTATACTTTCACTTCGGTTTGGACTATTAGTCCCAGCAGGTGCCCTCAGCCACAGTTCATTGTCTTCCAAGGAATAAGCCATGATCGTGTCTGGCCCGCCCCAGCACCAAGAGAAGAGCTGGAGCCCAGAAAGCAACGTGCTTGCTGTTCGCATCCACGGAAGGGGACTTTTTATTGGTGTCACCAAGCTTGCTTGGGTGTATGCCGAGCGCAATGCCCGCTATTGAGTCTGCTGATATATAGGTGCACCAGACGGCTATCCTGACGGTTAGTTTACAAGTGAACTCCCGGCAACTTCCTAGGACTATGAGTAATACTTGCAGGGCAAGGCTCAGCAGAACCATCTGTTAAATTATGTCTCAAGTTTGAGCCGTTTATGGAACCTGATCTGATTTGATTGTCAAATATCCAAGCTTAGGCACAACACATGCGGTTATTTGGTTTTGTCCAACGTTGACTATTTGACCAAGAAGTGAACGTGGGACAAAGAAAAAGGAAGCAATGTGGGGGCCCAAGGAAATTTGAGATAAAAGAAAAATAAAGGGTCTTAGCGGAGAAAGAGAAAAAAAAAAAAAGGGTTAGGGTTCTCTCTCTCCTTCCTTGTTTTTCTTTTATCCAAGCCCTCCAGTAGCCGCACGGTAAAGAGGAGAGGAGAAGTGGCCGTGGGTCTTCTCCTGGTCTTGACAGGACCACTCAATGAAGAAGCCATAATGAAGGGGTTTCTTGAGCAAAATGGGGGCCGCATGAACAGTGTAGGTCACTGTAACTCCTTTCTTGAAGGCCGAACGGTGAGTCTTCTTTGTTGTCTCTTCTGGGCCGTGGGAAAGAGGCGGACACCCATGGATTTGTGCCGTGAGTTTTATTTCCATTGAGTTGTTACACGGTTTGGATTTAATCTAGGTTTGAGAAATACTTGAGTGCATGAGCAATTTGTAAATATGATTTTTTCCAATTATTAGTGAATTATTTGTGTCTGGCTCTCCTTGTGAATATAGGTTTCGACGTTCGGACCAAACCATGTATATCAACAGTGTTCTTTTATTGTCCCTCCTTTAATTTTCTCTGGTGCTATCGCGTTGACATATAGTTGCAAGATCTTGGTTAACACTTCCAGGCATATTAAATTACAACACCATCAGCCTAAGGTCCCAGTCATTCCAGAAGTTCCTGAGTTTGGAAACTATTTGATCCATCGGTCCCCGTTTGAAGGTATAAGATCAGCGTAACAACATGGGCAATGAGCTCGTGTGCTTGAAGAGGAAGGTTGGAAGCACAAATTACTGAATTAGCATAAGTTGAGCCAAGACTATGGTTAGAGAAGCTCTAGTGACTTTATCTTGATCGTTCAATTAAGGATTTTATACATTGACTTGGTGGGTAATCTCAAGTCATGCAAGGCAACTTGTAATATTCTAACGATGGAGTTATAGAATACTATAAACTAAATTTCCCACTTCTCAATGAGGTCGATTCACACATGCTCCTGAATGTAGCCGATGTAACATTTTAGGTCATTAGTTAGTAGTGACGTCTCTCTTCACCAAAGCACATGCTTCCTTGACTTCTTCTGTTCATCAATTTAATGAGCGAAAATTGACCTATACCAGTCAATTTCTCACTCTTCTTCTAAGCAACATAGAGCCTGTCATCAATAACATAGACCCAGGAAAATTTAGCAGCCTCCATCGTGGAATCACATGGTTCTCCAATTTGTATAATGTCGTTTCTGGATTTGTTCGTATTAACTTCTTTTGTCAACTTGATGGATGGAAATATAGACATGGCCGTCAAGTGCTACGTCTGCTCTATAATGCGACAACTCCTAGTAATCACACGGCTCAAATCAAGTGGTTTACATCTCGTCTGATATGAAAAGACAAGAAAATAAAACAAAAGACGGCTCTCGCTTTTAAACTGAGAAACTAACTTCATCTACTTACAAGGGCGGACAATTTTAGGAATTTTAAACTTCCTAACACTTGAAAAAAGTTGCGCAATACTAGAATTTACTAAGTTTGATCACCCAGAGCCAGCGGAAGATGAGTTTGTATACAATGAGAGAATTCTGAAAACATATGTAGCATTCACTGAACCAAAGATGCACATGAGGGGAGCACCGCACAGCAATCAAATGAAAGAAGCTGGTCGTAGCGAAGATCCTGCGCGATTCTAGTGATCTCCTGAATACCCCAATGCTTCGTAAGTATCTCTAACCGGTCGAAGCTAACACCTTTGATGACGAGTCCCGATTTCCAGTTCCCACCATGCTCGTTAAGAGCAAAGGTGAATTCACTAACATTTTCGGCGACATCACGAATTCGCAAATCGGGATTTGTTCCCACCATTGTTGAGGCGTTCTTCTCAAGCTTTTCACACATTCTTCCTTCTTTCCGTTAGGGAGAGTGACTGAATGTCACAGGAACATCCCAATGGTAATACGAGTCTATCACTGTGACCACAAATGCAATTTTGTACTTAGCGATCGGTGTGAGCGCAATCTTCGAAATTTCCCGCTCATTTCGTAGTACAGCCACTTCTACCTCCACGTCGCTAGGAAAAAGATAGAGCATATAAAAAGAAAACAGTGGTCAGAATTGATACTTTTTCATCGTAAGGTGTTAGCTTTCGACCGTTTAGAGATACTTACAAAGCATTGGGATAATTAGCTTCCTAAACAACAGTCAAGATGTTTTGATAGCATAAGCAAGCAATAGTTATAATAATAAGTCATGCCACATTGTACTAAGAATTTACTGAGAAATTTTTACTAGTGATGATGTGGCGGTCCATCAATGTAGCATATGCTGTGTCATCAAGTATGTGTATCATAAGCAATAATACAAAGGAAAAAAGGAAAGAAAATATAAATTGGGCAAGCTTAGAGATTTTTTTTTTTCATATTCTATTTTCCATTTCTGCCAAGCTTAAGAAAACCGAAAAAAATTTGCCAAGCTTCAGTTTACTAGAAGAGGACCTAAAGGTGGACGAAGTATGATTAACTAGCATCAAATGAATGTATCTCTTGTACACATCTGATACAACTTGGAAAAATTGGCCTAAACCATTGGGATAAGGGCTCCTATAGAACAGGAGAATTATTAAAATTCTTCCACGCATTCTTAGCATTAACTTTACCTTCTTCACAGGGAAAATAACTAACAAAGTTCTATACCTATTGTAATCGTGCAAATTTAATCTATTTGATCGGCGGCATTGACATGGCAAATATGAGCCTTTTTTTTTTTTTTTAGTTCTTTTTTTTGTTTTTTAAATTTTTTTGTTGAAAAATTTGGTAGGAGAGAAAATTAATTAAATAAGATTTGAAAATTTAATTAAAAAAATGACATGTAAGGAGACTCGATTATTATTTACTTTTTTTTCTTTTTATCTTTTTTCATTTTATTTATTTAGGACTTTTCTTTATTTTTGATTCTTTTAATTTTTTATTGAGATTCCTAATTTTTTATCAACCCATCACCTTTACGATCTCGAAATTTTTTTATTAACATATAACATTAATATTACTTAAATATTTCTTCCTCATATTGAAAGTAAATTTTTAGAAGTTATAGTTAGTTCAGACCTAGTGAGTTAAATTGCTGGGTTCATTTTGAGGAGTTTTTTATGCGCGTTTTTGCATGCAGATGAAAATTTAGGATGTTGTGAAGTCGTGGGATTTGACGGATCTTAATTTACGCTCTAGTTTACCCGAAACAAGATTTCAATTCTGGTTGCTACAATACGCGCACGAACAGCATATTTCAAGAGCCGATATCTCAGTTTTCGTTCATTGTGTGAGGTTGACCATGATAGGACTTTTATAGTACGTCGAATAAACTTCGTTTGGACTATAAGACGACTTGAAAGGAGCTCGGTGGACTGAGTTATGGCTTTTTAGTTCTGAAAGAGCAGCTGCCACTAAGGACAGCAAAGGAAATCTGCTATTAGGCGAGCTTCCGTTGACGCTCATCGTCGGTATATCATTAAATAGGTGTTAAATTAGTTAAGCCATCCCATTAGAGTGTCATATACTCCTTTTGATCCATTTTCATATTTTTGAATAAGAAATTCGGAGACACGTGCAGGCTTCGAGTAAACAAATCGCATTTTAATTTGCCTTCGTCTGGTGAGTGATACTATTTCTTCTTTGACTTGTGTAAACTTATGTTTTTCTGAGAAAGTATAATATAATTTTCTAACTGTTGATTTTGTTCTTTGAAGGAAAATAAAAAACCGTGTGTTTAGAGCATTTTTGTTGCATAAAAACAGGATCGATCATTTCACTGTTATTTTGTATATTCAATACGGTTTGTGATTACTTTGTACTACTAATTTTGAGTTGATGGTGATGTTCATTCTGGTTAAGATAATTTGTGAAAGATTTCTATTATTGGTTTTGAGTTATTGTGATTTTGTGCTGCTCCAAGATAACTGTGAACCCGACTGATAGGTTTGTGAGTATGCACATACTTATTTAGGATATCTTGTGGGCCGAGCCACCGGCATTGTAGATAGAGACATTGCCAAGAGGGGAATCTTGATCATCTTTGTCACGACACGTGCGTTATACGTGACTACGGTTAGAGCCTTGAGCACCGTGATTAGTCAATGGATTAGACCATTACATGTGTTTTGTGAGATTAATCAAAGGATTAAACTATTGGTAGTGTTTGTGTGTTAAATGTGCATAGTGATTGTTCGATCCGTTAGAAGAAATGTATTACTCACTGAGCCGTGTTAGCTCATTGCATTTCATCTTTTATTTTTCAGATCCAGCGAGTCGCCCGTAGGAGTGAGCAATCGTTAGTAGGATGACATTTTCGTTGGGAGGCATTTGTTATAAGTTGTGAGTTATTTCTTTTGATTTGGTGAGCCCTTTTAAGTTGATATTATATGTATCTATTATTATGGAAGAATATGTGTGTATATCGTTTATGATTAGTAACAAGCTCTAATATTGTAACTAAGGAACTTTTTGAGCTTGCATATATGGATATACATATTGTTATCAGGTTGAATTTTGATTAAGTTGTGGCTGTATTCTTTTGAGAAAGGATTGTCAGGGTCGTGTCACAACCCCATTATTGTGGTATTTGGGTGGGCCAAAGGGAGTTAATGGGACTAAAGAGCATAAAAAGGCCATGAGATTTCCTTACAAAAAAACAAGGCATTAGATATGCTTGCTGCTATGTACGACAGGGTCTAGTTCGCATAAAATTAAGCAACCATCTCAATGACCATGTACTTGAATGCACAGCATAAAGTCTCATTCATAAGAGCAATAGTGGGTAAATAAGAAGAAAGAACATTCAACAAGATAACTCAATACATGACGTAGTACAAAAACCTAGGTAAGGACATACACTCACATTCGGCTGGTACTCATCGACGACCGCCACACACGGACTGGAAATTTAATTTACATGAAGTTCAAGTACACATATGACCATGTATATCGGTCACTACTGAGTATTCAGAAGTCTCGGTCTTATTGATAGGAAGCAGCGACCGATTCGAGCACCGTCCACACTTCGACTCGGAGATCCAGCCTATTCCTTCTACTAATCTCGCAGCACCTCACAAAGCCAACCTCCAGTCAAACTCCTCGGCCACCATAGAGGGCCACTCTCCAGCCAATGGATCCAACATGGCCTACAAAGTCCCTGCGTTGAGCGCCCTTTTCACTATGTTCGCTATTCTAAGGTAGGCCTCTCTCGTCAATAACTCAGCAGTATAAATCTCGAAAGAATAAACGTAAAGTACGTCGTTAGCTCTCGCGTGACGAGGAATTCGATATCCATGTACCCGAATGTCCCTTTCGTGGTCGGTTGGGTACACTACGGTAGTGTTGTTGCTCGACCCACTCGCCGCTGGAGAGCAGTCTGCAGGTGCAAAATCGTTGAGCTTGCTCACCAAGGCGCGCGTCCAGTATGATTCCCCGATCTGACGTTCTCCCGTAGACGATGCTGTGAGGCTTGCAAGGAGTGGAGGAAGGCTAGGATGGAGTAATGCTCTGTGGCGTAAGTAGCGGGTTCGCCACAGCAGCGCTTCGCCCTGTTGCTGCTCGGAGCCAGTCTTCAAGGCTATACAATTTGGATTGTATTCGTAAACAAGACTGCAGGACTGGGACAAGCGCCGATGAGAATGATGAGTAGGATGCCTCAGCTTGCTCAACACATCCATCGTGTGAGCATTCGATCAACAATTTGATGATGGGTAATGGACATTCTCGATCACTAAGTAATGTACTCTTAATACAAATTCGATGTGCCATAGTATTGGCTAAAGCAAATTTTCCTAATGATGAACCAAGTCTTTATATCTTCTATTATTCTTAATTTTTTTTTTTTTCAAAGGAAAATGAAAACAGTAGAGAATACACAAGAATTCTTACCTCCGGTTGAAATCTTGTAAACCTGCATGCTACGAAATTTCAATGATCTTTATAGCCTATCGAGCATAGTTGAAGGAAACCTCTATACACGTTTTCCCCAATCGCCTTCTTCGATCTTTAGGGACGGGTCGAAGTTCGTGCAGTTCCTTGATTTCGGTCATGGAGAACGCGGAGAAGTGCTTTGTGCTAGAGGAATCTCCTTTTCTTCTCTAACTCACCTCCTCGGCTTTCGAATTACATTCTCGAGCTCGATCTGAAACCAGCCCTCGTTTCTTGTCTAAAAGTTCGCAGCATTTCCATGATCGCAATCATTCTCAGCTCCAACCCTTTGAACTCTGGTGGTCTCCATGAATCGGTCCTCGAGCTGCTGCGATTTCTGGGTTCGGGCAAAGCGAAGTTCTTCCAACACTTTGTCTGACTGATCCTTCACTTCTCAAGTTATTCCTCCAACTTCTCAGCACATAATCCACTGTAGATCTTTCTCTGAGATACTTTTCAATATTGACTCTCAAAGAATGAGATTATCTATTAAAATAGGAAAATCTAAGCCAGAGACAAAACCCTCCTTGGCCCAACACTTTCTCTTCGCTGAAATTGTCAGTCACTGACTTTCAGTTCATGGTTAAGTGTATGTTCGAAGCTATACCTGAGGCCGAAGCGATTGGAGATTGAATGTCGCCAGAGGATTTCTTCGGCCTCCACCAAGAAACCCTATTGGCAGGGGCAGTGAGCGTGCCTCCAGCGGCTATGCCCGCTACTACGATAGCTCTAGTGAAGCTCTTACCGAGTGGAAGGCAAGCAGTGAAAGATGACAACGGAGAAGTAGGTGACGAAAACAAGGCGGAAACTTCGACATCCTCGGCGAGAGAAATGGTGGAAAATTTGAAAACCATCTTTCTTGACGCAACAGTAACGCCGGTCTGTGTTTGTATGTACGGTTCACGCTCTGGCAACACGAAAGATTTGACTTAATGGAGTCTATGCCCCTATGCCGCCCCCCGCGGTTCGACATCAACCGGGTTGTTTCGATGTAACATCCTGGAAGTGGAAGGCGCCTAAGTTTTCTTTCTCCGTGTTGTAACAAAGTCAAACATCTTTAGACGAAAAAGGTTACGACAGAATTCGGGTTAGAGTTAAAGCTTGAGGCTTTTTAGGGAATTAGACTAAAAGGGAATTCTTTAGAAAAAGAAAACGATCCTGGTAATGCGTATGTGCTTTTGTGAAGGATTTCTATTCATAGCAATAAAATAAGAACCACAACCTCCAGTGTTAATTTTATATATAAGGTATTGGTACCTCCAATATTGATTATATATATCATCAGAAAAAGGTATTGGACTAATCACGAGCACCAATGACTTGGGCATGACCTCGATAGACCTAAGCCCAAGAGCCAAGGAACCATACACAAGCACTGAGGTCCTCGGCCCAATCTCAATGGACCTAAGGTTGGGCGCCAACGATCTGAGCATGAACACCGAGGTTTCGGGATCGGCCATGATGGGTCACACTTGAGCGTTGTGGTCCGAAGTTCAGTACCCATGGATTGGGGCAAGGGCGTAGGGAACCAAACACAGGCGCCTAGCCTTGATGGACCCGGGTTTGAGTGTGAAGAACCTAAGCTCGAGCCAAGACCTCAGGCAAGGACATTGGGGACTCAATCTTAGTTGCACAAGGCTCCATTCCTGCCTTGATAGATCAAGCTTGGTGGTTGGGGAGTCGGACACAGGGGATGGGTCCACAGCTTAGGGGCCGACAATCCGAGCATGAGCATCGAGGTCCCAGGGTTAGGTACTTGAGCTCAAGAGTTGAGGACTCGGGCATGGGCACTGCTTAGATCAAGACACTGGTGACTTGGGCATCGAGGACTCAAGCACAATTTGATAAACCCATGCAAGCGCGTCAGGGGCCCAAACATAGGCATTAGGTCCCTTGTCCACTCTCAATGGACCTAAGCTCAAGTGTCAAAGACCCAAGCTCGGGGGTTGTGGACCCAGCATAGACATTAGGGGGTGAGGCTTAGCCTCTATAGACTTGGGCATGGACTTCATGGACCTTGGCTTGGCTTCAATAGACCGAACCCAAGTCCCAAGGACTTGAGCATGGTCTCCATGGACCCCTAACTCGCGCATGGGTGTCAAGGCCTAGGAAACGGGCACCAAGATCTTGAGCCCCTTTTTTGTGGACCATGTCTAAGGCACTTGCTCTAATGTCTCGATCTGGGCGTTGGGGTCCTAAGGCCGGCCTCTATGGACCAAGGCCCAAGCATTGGGCACAAGTACCGAGGCCCCCGGGCTTGGCCTCATGGACCCAACCCATTCACCAAGGACCTAGCAATGAGCTTTGAGATCTCCCTACCAAAGCGCGATGTCTCTTGCTTAAGTGTCGATGTTTAGTGATATTGATATTCTAATCTTGAATGAGAAAATCATTTTCTTGAATGTAAGTATAGAGATTTTTCAATTTAGCGATTCAAAAGCTGGAAATGTTTTTTTCGAAAAATATTTTCCACGAAACAAAACAGAGCCTAGAATAGAATTTATTTTTTTTATCAGATTCACGGGGAAGGATTGCATCATAGTATAATTAGAATTGATTGATATACCAAACTGACCATATACTACCCGGAAAAGTAAATAAACAAAAGAAGAAAAACTACAAAGCAAGTTGTTTTTTTCTTTTTTTTCCCGGAGAAGCAAGTTGGGGCCTGCATGGTAACCATTCTGTTCCGAAAAACTGATTTTGATTAAAATGACTTTTTCTGATTCTGTTCCTGAATGAGTTTTAAAGAACCAGAAACACGTTTGATAACTGCACAAAATTTCTGTTTTGAAAAACTGTTGCTCTTCCTAATTTTTTTCATTTAAGTCAAATAATTATGTAATTACTTTGAAATTTTTATTCTAAATTGAAGACTAATTTCCAATGTACACTAAAAAAATTTAAAATACATTTATTTTTTTTAGCGTGTCATAATAAATGAAACACAAATTTTAATACATGACATTTGAAGTTCGATTAAAGCATGGGACACGTTCCCATATTAAGGACTCATTTTTTTCTTTAAATGTTGCGTTGTCCAAATACATACAAACATAGCAGTCGAACAATCAAATTATCATTGAAAAAAAAAATCAAATTATCTTCCTTGATACGAAATACAAGTCCTTCACTATCATTTTGCAACTTCTATCCTAAATTCAAGTGGGTGTTTGGCTCCAGCTCCACGTGCAGATGGTCACATTTTGTGACGCACGGCTACAAGTATATATGTTAATCCACACATTAGATGCCCTCATCTTCTGCGATATTTTTTGTAGAAGAGTAAATCTATGAAATCTAGAAAATTTAAGTCTAAAATTATGAAAATGAGGTCAAACTAGTCTCATCTAAGCTTCTTCTATTTTTAGGAATTTCCTAAAATTTTTGTGATTTTTAAAAAAAATTTCAATTTTTTTCGAAATTTTTTATTTTTATTTTTATTAGGTTGAAAGAAAAATGACGAGAGAACTGAAAGAAAAAAGTGAGAAATGTGAGATTTCATTCTGTTTGTGATTCTCAAAAGTGATTATAATTTCAGAACCAACTTTTTTTTGTTCTGGATTTTGCTCTAAAGTGATTCTGATTCTCTAAAACTGATTCTTGGAACAGAATCAGAATCAGAATTATTTGCGTTACCAAACATGATTCTCATTCTTTACTATTCCAGGGAACAGAATCAGAGAATCAGAATGGTTACTATGCAGGCCCTTGACAACGGAGTCCATCGAGCTCGAAATGAATTTTTCAAGAATATACAGTTGGCCCGGCCCATTCTGATTTTGTCAATAACCCAAATTGGGAGTCCATTTTTTTTTTCCAATTTGATGATGAAGGATTAGCATTTCACTCACCACCACCCCTTTAAATTGTTTATAAACGTAGCATTACAAAGTACTCCAAATTAGTTTCTTTCATGAGTGACACTTGGATCGATAATTTGAAAGATGTTGATCATTCTTCTTGCAATGAGAACTTTTCTTACTCTCGCTACTCATCTTATGTCTAACTAGGATTCCACCCTTCCAAGGCCTTGTCTCATTTAATCCCACTGGTTTTAATGAGCTTTTCATGTTGCAAGCTCTTCTTATTGAGTATTTCTTTCAATGATTTTATTATTTTGTCTTAGTATTACACTCGTGTTATTGATTACATTAAAAAAAAAAATCTTTCCATGTCGTATAACAACGCCAATTATGAATATTTAACTATAATCGAGTCCTGATATTTTCATTACAAAGGTAACGGATGCCGGGGCTTAGGACAGGGGAGCGTCCCAAGAACAATAATCAATTTCAACTTTGAATTAGTAGAGGAACCATATCTTTTCTGAGCCATTCAACACGTGCAAACATGGAGCGAGATGTTTTTTTTTAATCTAAGAGAGAAAGATCCATACGAAACAAAATTAATTTAACCAATTATTTATGGAGGTTGGTAGCATAATGATGTCAGCAGGTCCACAAATTCTCTTTTGCATAGGATGGGCAACCGGAGTATTATGGCCTGCATGGCAACGATTCTAATTCTCTAATTCTATTTTCCCAAAACAAAAAAAAAAGATGAGAAACATACTTGGTAACGTAAATGATTCTGATTCTGCTCCCAAAAATAGTTTGGAGCAAAAACAAGAATAAAAAAAGTTGAGTTTGAAAGAAAGAGTCATTTTTCAGAACAAAAAATTATAAAGTTCCACATCTCTCACTTTTCCCTTTTAGTGCTCTCATCACTTTCTCTCGACCTAAAATAGAAATTTTATGTAGTTATTAAACATGTTTTGATTCTCTAAAACTCATCCAAAAAAAAATCAATTCTCATCGGAATCACTATTATGGATGAGAATCGTCGTCATGCAGGCCCTTAGTTTCTAATTGTGGAGTATAGCTTCGAATTGTTGAGATTAATAGTAAATATGAAACGCTAGCCATATCCTTTAGGTACCAAACAATAGTTTCAAACGTGTTGGATTTTATATCTCACAAGGTCCATACTGCAAAAAGAAAATAGAGAAAGAACATTAATATTTGAGAATTTATAAATGAGAAAAGCAAAAATTTTGTATGCCTTATGGAATTTCAATTCTGTTAAAGTTTTATGATCGTGAACACAACAACTAAGCTCTTTTATCTACATATTGAAAATCAAGTTAGTTTCTCTTTGCAAATTTTTTTTTCTCTTTTCAAATTTTTTTTTACTAATCTCTTGCTCTATTTGTTTCGCAAAAAATGAATGATTTGGAAGATAATTTCCTAAAAACAATCGCTTATCTCGCTTACAAAAATAAATGTACAAAAAGTATAGCATACGAAATTTTTAAGACATAAAGTGTCGTCAATAATGAAAACATTTTCCGTTAATTGATGTTTTAAGCGATAAAAATAATCATTTCTTTGAAAAATATTTTCCGAATCATCCATTTTTCCGTGAAACAAAAGGAGTTTCATTACCATGTCGGATCCTTAGCACTCATGGTGAACACCTTTAAAAGTATGATACGCAATTGATCGACAAAAAAGTTACACAGCATTCAAATGATTAAAAAAAAAGTATGTCACTCAATAAGCACCTTAAGTTATGGCATTCAAGTGGTCGAGGAAAAATATAATACTTAACTGGGTATCGCATGAAAGTTACGACACTTACAATGTAATTCTTTTCTTTATTAGTCACATCCAATTCAATGGACAAAGATCAAACTTAATAACTCTTATGCCGATTTCATTTTCCAAGAGAAATTTTAGAATGAGCCGGGCAAAGCATGAGCGCTTAAGCCATTGCTTCTCTAAATTTGCGGTGTGCAGATTCAATAAGTAGAAAGGCAAAGTGATTCATCCAACGTTTTTCTTTTCGCAGCATTTCCCTCTGCACACCAGAGTCTCTCTACATGTCTCATTGTCCCTTTGCATTTTCCTCCCCTAGTAAGCTACTATTGAGGATTACCTACGATCAAATAATGACTCCAGGCAGGGATACCACTTGATCTTCGGCTTCAGATGATCAAAGTATAATTGAAGATACAGATCAAGAAGTCGAATTTCGATTGTTCATGGGCCGTTTCGCCGAGTTCTTTAAAGAGTGTTGTGTCGCGGTCGAATGAGAATAGATGAGAGGCTCGTGAGATTGATGACTCTCCCGAGTCCGTATAGGAAAAATCTTCATGAAACATGCGATCAACCAACATGTCCAGTGAGGCAAATCAAATCGATGTCTCGAAAAGCACTGTCCAATGGGCTCAAAACCCTTGATGTCTGGAAAGGGAGAGAAAAGGAAAGAAAGAGACAGAAAGTGAAGGGCTTGTTACAATGGGCCTCACCCAAACAAGCACTTTCCAACTAATCTCTTTATCTCTAATCTCTTTATGTTTAGTATGACCCCCAAAAAAAACAAACAAAAAAACTAATCTCTTTATTTTATTTTATTTTTTAATTTTTGACAAAGCATAGTGACATGGAAAAGTCCGGATCGTCCTTCTCATTTCAAACCCGATTACAATTAAAGTTCCCAAAGGGTTCGGTCAAAATGGATGATGATCAAGCTCTCGTTAATCATTCAATGCTTGTCTGAGGGGGGGAAATGTTTGCTCGTTGAACGATGCATTTGTTTATTCCGATGGTTGAGCTATCTTGTCTTGGTGGTGGGGGAGGGAGGGATCAGGAAATAAGCCAAGTCCCCAATTTTCCCCCCCCCCATGATTTAGACTCTTTCTCCAATTACGTTCTATTCTTCTCCATCGGCCACTCGTATAAGGACAGCCACGGCGAGATTATAAAGGTACTCCTGTTTCGGGCCCGTCTTCCGCAACTTTAACAAGTGGATAGAGACCCCTGGAATCGGAGATTTCGATACTGCAATTCACTATGATAACTCGAATGTGTCTTCACTATCGTCGCTAGCATGATAATTAGATCATTCGCGCTACGGAAAACGGTCTCTTTGATGTGTTTCATGAGAAAAGACATTCGATTTCGAACATTTGTTGGCAGTATGTAGGAAGTTCCTTGTTCTCTGTTTTGGGAGAACTACGTGAAATGTTGGTTGTGGGGTTGGCGAATGGAACGCATGGAAAATGAACAAATGGCGAAATCCGACCCCTCCACTTCGCCGTGTGTGGCCCAAGGCCGTGAATATCGCCATCGTGTCATGATTCCACTAACAACATCGCGACTGTCGGCCGAGACATATCATCATCATTGGTCAAGAGGGCTAACGAGGTTCGATTTCCGCACCAAAACCCCTGAAATTATTTTAAATTTATTAAAATTTTACTAATTAAGTCCTATATATTTTCATATTTTACTAATTGAGTCCATCTGATCATTTTGACCGAAAAATCGCTGGCGTAGATATCGGTCGTCCTACGTGATGTGACGATTGCTATCTTGGACAAATTTTAATAATATCTTAATATTTTTCCAATTTTTTTTATTTTTATCATTTTTTTGCAATTTTTAATTTTTATTTTGCTTTTTTTTTTTTTGGGCCAACAAGGGTCATCGGCGGCGAAGGCCTTGCTCACAGTCGATGAAGCTGTAAAGGCCCTGAGCGAGGCTATAGCGGCCTTGCCAACTGCGGGAGAGGTCTTAGCAACCCCACTAGATGAGGGCAAGGCGGCCTCTAGCTAGAAAAAAAGCATGGAAAAAACAGCAAAATAAAATAAAATAAAATAAAAATAATCGCAAAAAATATCAAAATATTATTAAAAATTATCCACGTCAGCAATGGTTGAGTTACGTAGGACGGTCAGCGTCCACGTCAGCAGCATCCAGCCAAAATTAATCCGATGGACTCAATTGGCAAAGTGTAAACAGGTTTAGGGGACACAATTGGGAAAATTGATGATTTATGATTGAATTGACAAAAAATGTTATACGTTTAAGATCTTTGAATAATTTTGCGGCAAAAACCCTCCAATTTAACCTTCTTCAATGCAAATTCAATCCGCACATCCTCCGGTTCTTTTGACTGGACAATGCCCTCCAACTCTCCATTTTGGCTTTCTTGCTGTTCTTCGCAGGTCTTTTGAGTTAGGAAAGAGCATCCAATGAGGAAAAGAGTGGTTGAAATGGGAGCATCCAACATATCATAAAGGAACGTCGACAATGGGTGTCCCTTGTCAGCTCACCAGCCAGGATGGATTAGGGATTGCAGCAATTAAACTAATGGTTCGCCGTCAGAACCTTCTTCAAAATGTCCATGACCTTCATAAACAAATTGTCATTGACACGACGCCTGGTCTAACTCTTTTCTGGCTCCGTTTGGCCCTTGCATTTGGTGCGAACTCTTTTTTTGATACGGCAACTTATGAGGTAAAATTATAATAAAAAAGAAAGCTCCTAAATTTATTGTAATTATGTCAAATCATTCATAAACATTTCTTTTTTTGTCAATTCAGTACTAAACTTTTTGTATTTATATCAATTTAGTCCATTCAGTCAAATTTAGTTTGGTAGTGACGGGACACTACCAGCGTAGAAGTGATAATTTTTAATATATCTTGAATTTTTTTTATAATTTTTTCCTTTTTTATCCTTTTCTTTAGTTTTTTTTTTTCAATCCTTAGGGTTGACGAAGGCGGCCGGATGGATTGAATTGGTATAAATGCAATAAAGTTTAGGATTGAATTGGCACAATTATAATAGGTTTATGACATTTTTGGTAATCCACCTAACTTACCAAGCAACGCGACATTAACCTCAAAGGGTTATCTTGAACCAATTGGTCTACATAAAAGTTTTCTTCTCTGGCATGTAAAAAAGAATAGATATGATAGGAGAACGAGCAACTCGTTTTCTTTCTTTCTTCATCACCGATACATGTATTAAGCCACATGACATGGGAAATATATTTAGAAGATTTTGGGTAAATCCATTTGAATTGAATTCCCAATTATAGTTTACCACGTTGCTTAACATACTAATTAATCCAAAATGAGCTTACCATACATGGCATTGGTCATCTAACCGCTAACTTAAGTTACATCGAGAAAGAAGCTCCTCGAACCCTCCCTCAACCGATGTGTCTAAATTGGTAAGACTCTACAAATATAGGCGTGAATATCAGCCTCACCAACTTAGCGCGAGCCCTTAAATCGAAACTTCCTGACCGGATTCGAATTCTGCGCGAAATAGCGAACAGACATCTCTTAAAAAAAAGTCCTTTTTGAAGTGAATTTGGTGTTGTACATTGACAAAGCTTGATGTACAAGACATTCATGGCTCTCCTTCTCGAGTCTCCATTTGCATGCAGGACAAGCTGAGTCGATGGAAAGTGATGACTGAAGTAGGGAAATTTAGTGCACTTGTGGTCCTCCCACCACAAAATTTATCTTTGCATGTCTCTTAGGGCAAGCTGGGGTCGCATCGCACCAACACTCTCCATTAACCACACTCGAGACAAAAAAAAAAAAAAACCCAAAAGAAGACAGAAGAAGAAGAAGAAAAAAATCTCAAAACCAATCTCTTTCTGTCGAATTTCTCGAGTTATTAAAGCACCATCATTGCAAACCCGTACGTCTCGATAAGCACTTAACAATTGATTCTAGCTGACGAGCGTTGTTTATTTCCTATGAGAGGATAGCCGGTGGTCCTTCATTGGCAACAAGCTAAGCATCTTCTCTACTACTCTCCCAACAAACCTCAAGGGGAAAAGGAGGTCCGGTCTTGAGCCTCATCAATCGAGCACAATAATACCTACCGAACTTTAGAATAATCTTCATTAGGTTTGTCTGGTGTATGGTCCCCGGGAAAGCAAAAATCAAAGAGATAAATGCTTGACTCGGTCTCTTGTTAGGCCAGATCCTTTTCCTCTGACGTTCGTGATATGTGTCGTCGTGCCAACAAGATATCAAGGTCAATAGAGTGACTGGTTACCGATGCATGCTAAAAGAGGGGTCCTGGATTATTGTGTGGTGCGAAAGATTTTTTCGTGCTCTTGTTGGCCCTTCCATGGCGCAGCAAGTATAAAAAAAAAGGAAATAAAACCCTAAGAGGTTGTTGGAATAATAAGCATACCGGTGAACGTCGCTTTGTATTCGAGTCCAATCATCATACTTAGTGCATTCGATTGGAGCAACCGAATGAGATTTGGTTAGGTATCTTTATCCGGTGCGTGCGGGACTAATGACCATACTTTGATGGAGATTCATATGAGGACTTAACAAAATAATATGGGTTAGCGATTATAATTTCTCTTCTTTGTGTTTTTTTTTTGTGTGAAATTATGATCGAAGCTCATAAACAGTAAATGACTCCGTTACTTCGATACTCTGACCGTACTGTTAAGTTATTTCTAATCAAAAGACGATTCTCATAATCAAATAAGTGTTTCATACAAAACATGCATTAATGGTTTGAGCTTGACATTTTCCTATAATACCATGAGAAAAATATTTTCAAACTAGATAAAAGAAAGGCTGGGCTACTGTTTTTTCTTAGTTGGCCCCCTCCAATAGAACGGTATTTATGCCAACTTCTGCTCAGTGCATTTGGAATTCCAAGATTTTATGTCAAAATTACTGAATGGGACATCAACGTAGGCCCAAGAACAGTGAATTCAGTGCTTCCCCTGACTCCTCTTCTTCTTCTTCTTCTTCTTCTTCTTCTTCTTCTTTTAACCTCAATTAATTCTTTTATTTATGTAGTGAATTTTATAATGATACAGTGGGAAGAGTATTCGGGGTCTCATTCTGGTCTTCAAGACGTCGACTAGTAAATAAGTGGGAATATTAAATGAGACAAAAGTAAGGAGGAAGCGAATTAATTTTCTTTTTTCAAAAAAAAATCTAGAAGGGACCAGTAATATATTGTGGAAAGAGATGCTGGTGAGACCATTGAAGTGATTTCCTACTCTTCAGAATGAATCATTGATCAATTATCTTTCGAATTTAGTATAATTTAAGGATAGCGATTTTCTTCCATAGTTTTTATTTCGTATAACCTGGTGATGTACTTGCTAATCCGGAAGAATACTTTGTTTTGGCATGAAAATAATTGAAGATAATGACACAATAGTCCATGAATTTTGACCTAATGTATAATGTGATCCCTCAACTTTTAGCTCAATGTGCAATGTCATCCTAATTTTTAATTTGATCAATTTAATTCCTAAATGCTTGAAACATGTGTAAGTTAGTCCATAAACTATAGAAAGAAATTCCAATATAATCATCCTATTAATACAAGTTTACAGACGCACTTGACATTATCCTTATAGTTTAAAGTTGGGTTAGATATGTTCTAGAAAGTTCTGGGGTACTACATTGAACTAAAATGTGAAAAGCCCAAAGATCACATTGGCATTCGTAAAGTTCATAAATTATATTACAATTAAAAGTTTAGAGATCATGTTAACTATTTAACCAGAGTTTAAAGATCCTTTTGTGTTTATTTTTTATGATAAACACTGACGATCTATTTCCATTTAGTGTCTCAACACACTCTTTTTTTTTTTTTTTTTTTGTAGACTGGCCACTCGTTGCTGTTAGTTTAAAACTCGTCGTCTATAGCCTGCTT
>JAGVVM010000953.1:0-15321 GCA_019149425.1 Psidium friedrichsthalianum | reverse complement strand
GGGTACGCCTCAGGTTGGCACGCTTGTCTCTCCACTTCCCTGGTATAAAAACGCATCAGGGCCAACCTCCCGGCTTATCGCTCCAATTCCCCGCGTAAACACGCATCAGGGCCCATCCAACCAACTTATCTCTCCAATTCCCCGCGTAACACGCGTCAGGGCCCATCCAACCCTTGTCACCCCTCACAGTGACCCATGCCATGCTCACAACGTATTGTACTCAGACAATTTCAAACAATGTATCTATCACAGAGCAGGCAATTACGGAGTTTCACATGCAAAGAACATAGCGATTTGAGGAATAATTCGATCAACTCACGTTCATCAGGATGAGCTATATGTGAATCCAATACCCCAAAGCAGATTCTCGATCATCTGAATTCGGTCAGGTATTCCTCATTTCTTTCAGTAAGATCATCGGTTTCCCCTTAGGAAGTCTCAAGAAGCCCGATAATAACGGATACCATTCTTGGAAACCATCTACTTCGGAACCCGGTCCTATCAGGCCCAATGACCCGGTCCAAGCCCAGTCTCTATTATCAGTCCCCGGCCCATCAACGGCCCATAATTGGTATCTTAGAATACTTTTGGGTTTTATAAATTAGATTAAGCCCGGACTAAGGCCCAATGGGTACCTCTCTTAATTCAAGCCCATTTAGTTGGGTTAAGCCCAATTGGGTCTAAGGCCCATTTACCTTATCTAAAGCCCACAATTTGTTATTAAAATTTAATTAAATTGAGGCCCATTATTATATAGATTTTCGTGCAAGGCCCAAGCCCAATCTTCCACTTAAGCCCATTAAGCCCATTTCCACATACTTAGGCCCAATTTCAATCCCTAAGCCCATATACATTATTGGGCCCTAAATTTTTGCATTTGAATCCATATTTGCAGCCCAATTAACACTCATTTTCGTCCATTGACAAGCCCATTAGCACATCTTAGGTCCATAAGCCCATATGTGGTTAGTTTAGCCTAAATTAGGTCCCCAAGCCCAATAATTTCACATGGCCCATCTCTCACACGCCTAAACCGTCATTGGCAGCCCACATTCAACATTTCAAGGCCCAATTTACTTCCTCATTGCCCCACACGCTCGGCCCAACATGATAGCCCACTTTAGTTTAATGCCCATTAACCAAAATCACCCATAATCATCATAATTTCACACTTAAATCCCTAAACTAGTCAACCACACATGTATAAAACCATTCCTAAACTACGATTAGGAGTGTGGCTTACCTAAAATGGGTTGTAGTCGGCGACGAAAATGAGGAGGGCTCACGGCCGGCCGAAATGGGTCACGGCCAAGGGAGGAAAGTGGTGGCTGTCCCGGTGGTTTCCACGGCTTCAAGGGTCCTAATGAGACGTTTCAAGATGTTAGAATGACTGAGGGAAGGGTGGAATGAGCTTGGGCAGCCCGGTTACACAGTGGAGCGACGGCGAAGAGAGAAAGCACGAGAGAGAGAGAGAGAGCGGGCTGGTCGGGGTTCCTCGGGCTTCAAATGCCACGAGAAATGAAAGGAGAAGGGGCCAAGAGACTTACCAAGAGGAGATGAGGCGTTGGTGGCGCCGGTGGAGGCTGGACGATGGCGGCGGAACGGCGACGGCAAGGGCGGCGTTTGGGCGGACGAACGGCGGAGGAGCAAGAGAGGAAGAAGAGAAGAAAATGAAGAAGAAGATGGAGGAGGGAATGGCCGGCCGAATTATAGGGGTGAGGGAGAGAGAGATTATAAGAAATAAATTAAAGAAAATAAGGTTATAATGGGTTAGGTGTACTTGACATGTACTTGGACAAGATTGAGTGAGATTGATGTGATTGTCTTGGGAATTGTGCCGATGATGTGTTTGATTGATTGATGTGACACTTGATTGATGTGACACTTGATTTGACTTGCCTCGATTTGCGTGCCAAATGCACCGATCAGGTCCCGAGCGTGAACGAATTTCAGAATGAATTTGGTTTCGTTCTACCGTATTCGCTCTCAAATAATCCTATTTGGTCTCATTCTAAGGATTGAGCATTTACCGGGGGCATTCGGAAATTTTCCATTCACGTCTTGCTTCTCGACGTGCACCGGCTGTCTACCCTTCGGGCGACGTTTCTGAAACTGAATCCATTCCTCTATTGTGGTTATCTTACTAATTCGATTGTCCAGTATCGGATTTCATTTCGTGGTCGATTTCATTAAATACCGACTCTGTCGAATTTTCAGACCAACGGGCGGCTGTTGGGAAAATTTCCTAGGTAGCCTTTCCCCTTCGGTTAGTCGTCCCAGGGTAGCTAATCCTGAGTGAGCGTCGATCAGAGTGTACTAATGAAGTGTTTCCATTCATTTAGAAATTTCGATAATTGGGTCGAATTTTCAGACTGTCACAGTTACTATGGGAATTTGGTTGATGAAATACAGCCGCTGTTTATAGTAAATGATGGCGATTAACCAAATGATCCTGAGTCATATACAGAGGCTATGTCAAATAAAGATTCTGACAAATGGCTTGAGGCCATGAAATCTGAAATGGACTCGATGTATTCCAATGATGTATGGACATTAGTTGACCCACTGAAGGTATCGTATCTATAGGCTGCAAATGAATCTTTGAGAGAAAGATCAATGCAGAGGGTCAAGTTGGAACATACAAGGCTAGATTGGTGGCGAAAGGTTATGCCAAAGAGAAGGTATTGATTATGATGAAACCTTCTCTCCAGTCGCCATACTGAAGTCTATCAGGTTTTTATTGGCCATAGTTGCACACTTAGACTATAAGATATTCCAAATGGACGTCAAAACGGTGTTCGTTAATGGATTTCTTGAAGAAGATATCTATATGGAACAGTCCCCTGATTTTGAGTCAAAAGGCGAAGAGCATAAGGTGTGCAAGCTTAAAATGTCCATCTATGGACTAAAACAAACCTCCACCTCCAGGAGCTAGAACATCCGATTCGATGAAGTGATCAAATCGTTTAGTTTCACGAAGAATCCGGATGAGCCCTGTGTGTATAAGAAGCTCAGTGGGAACGCTATTACGTTCCTAGTCCTATGTGGATGATATATTGCTGATTGGTAATGATATGCCAATGCTATCATCCATTAAGCTATTCTTGTCGCAGAAATTCTCCATGAAGGACTTAGGAGAGGCCACCTATATTTTAGGCATTAGGGTCTATAGAGATAGATCCAAACGATTGCTTGGCCTCTCACAGTCCACGTACATAGATAAAGTGTTGAAAAGGTTCAACATGAAGTATTCCAAAAGAGGGTTGTTACCCTTTAGACATGGAATATGTCTTTCTAAGGGGCAGTGTCCTAAGACCCTGAGAAGAGACAGAAAATAACAAAGATACCATATGCTTCGGCCATTGGCAGCATAATGTATGCTATGTTATGTACGAGACTTGATATTGCTTATGCTGTGAACATCACAAGCAGATATCAGTCGGATCCAGGTGAAGAACACTGGATCGCGGTTAAGAACATCCTCAAGTACTTGAGAAGGACTAGGATCTGTTCTTGATATATGGAGAAGTCAGATTAAAGTTGAGGCATATACAGACTCTGATTTCCAATCAGATCTGATGACTTTAAGTCAACATCTGGGTTTGTATACATAATGAATGGTGGAGCAATTAGCTGGAAAAAGTTACAAGTAAAGTATAACTGCTGATTCCACCACTGAAGTAGAGTATGTCGCAGCTTTAGAAGCCTGCTATCCAAGAGCCGATCCCATTGTTTTGCGACAACAGTGGAGCGATCGCTCAAGTAAAAGGAACCAAGGTCTCACCACAAGTCCAAGCATATCGAAAGGCGCTTCCATCTCATTCGAGAGATCGTTGGGAGAGGCGACATCGCCGTGTAGAAAATCGCTTTCGCGGATAACATAGTGGATCCCTTCACTAAAGCGTTACCCCAGGCTGTATATGAGAAACACATTAGTAGAATGAGTTTAAGATATCAGAATGGTTGGCTTAGTGCAAGTGGGAGGTTGTTAGGAGTATGCCCTAAAGCAACCATGTGATGGTCACATGTATAGCATAGATATTGTACTATTGATATTGTATTAATGACAAGACGCAAGTTTATTCATCTTGTCCCTTTAATTTAGATGAATAAAGTCCATTAGGTCAGTTGAAACTGATACCTATTCTTGAGGCGTCAAGAATATGTGTGATGGGTCATCAGTTAGTTCTGATATTCAAATTGGTTCTCGGTCGAAAGATCGTGGATTGAGCATCCATGATTGCAGCCTCGCTATTGAGCATTGGATGCCCATTAGGGATGACGAGTTACAAGTCATCGAACGTTAGACGTCTAAGCTAGAACACAGGTGTTCGTTATCGAAACGAGTTCGATCGAATCCACTAAACGTGGAAAAGAACGATTAACTAATATGGAGGCTTCGTGCTTGGTCAATGTCTTAATCGCTCTTGGCTTTGGTGTGTTAGTGGTCCTCAAACCTGAGCCACGATGCTGGCTTGTATATTGAATGGCTGTGGTTCATAGGTACGATATTAGCCGATCATTGATCTGCCTCTGTACATGATGGTCACAGTCCTCCATACACGATGTCACAGGCATGGCAACAGTTGGGATTATCTCCTCATTAGATGAGGTTAATGTCCTATGTGATCTATGTGTGACGGTGCATTAGAAAGTCATTGGCAAAGGCAGAAGTCGAGAGGAGTCTCGACGATATGCACGTCAGATAGATTTGTGCATATGATCGAATTTGTGGGTTTGACTCAGATATCCATGACCCTCATTTGATCGGGACATGGTAAGACAGAAGGACTGAATAACATCGAACAAGGCTAACAGGTTCACTTTGTCCTCGTACTTTATTCTGATTGGGTAACCATGATATATTGCTAGACGTCACTCATGGATTGTGGGATCTAAGGATTGATTTGGGATGATCAATTCCTTGAGAAATCTCACCACTAGTTCAGGAGTGAACTGAGAGAGTCACACGCCTTAATCGACATTGGCGACGTCCATAACAAAGACGAGATCGTGAGAATGCGATAGGACTATTTGGATAGTCAAAAGGAGTTAAAACGGATTGGACTCGTTTACTCCTACTAAAGCTCACTAAAGGACGAAAGAGATGACACATGCATGACATCATGAGATGTCATGGATGATGGTAATGATACATCATGCCTGCATCATCGTTGGATAAGATTTGTTATCCAAAAGAAAGGATAAGAAAGGTTATCCTCTAGAAAGTCAAAAGTAGGATAAGATTTTCTATCCGTTTGACAGAGACGTTTGGCATATCAAACGATGTGATTTGATCACGAAACTCGAGGAACTTCAAGCTTAGAATGTCTAGAGCCCGTGGATGAGGATCGCCGCCGAAAATGACGCCATTTCGGTGGCCCAAATGGGTGCCCAAGATCAGCCAATGGGCTGGTCAAAGGCGGCAAAATTGCCGCCTTTGACCACCGCTCAATAGGAGAGGCCACGTGGCTGGTCAAAAGAGGTTTGACTGCCTTTGACCAGCATCCAGCTGGCCACGTGGGCCAGCTAGAAGCCCATTTGGCAGCCTCCCATTGGCCGCCATGTGAGGCGGTTTATGGGGGGCGGTTTTTATGTCGCCCCCTCTCCCTCATTCTCTCCCTCTCCAATCCTTTATAAATAGGGGGAAGGGGCTCAAGTTTAAGAGGTTAGAAAGTTGTGAGAGTCCCACACACACGTGCCAAATTTCGTGAGAAAGTGAGCTCGAGAATCAACCAATTCGGATACACAAATTTTGTGTTTCCATTGGTTGAAAACGAAGGGCTCGGATCGAGACGCTGCGAGGATTACTAGCATAATCCGAGGGCCGTTTCTCCGAGTTTTTGTCTTTAAGGTCACAGGATGTCGGGGCGTGTCTAAACTAGAGGCCCGACACTTTTTGGGCTCGAGAACAAAGAAGCAGAGCCGCATCCAACCTTTGTTGTCTAGGTAAGTTTCTAAACTTGCTTTAGAAAGTGTGATTTTCGATTGAAGTATACGAGGAGTTCTAAGACGATTTAGGGCGTAAATTTTGTGTTTCCATTGGTTGAAAACGAAGGGCTCGGATCGAGACGCCGCGAGGATTACTAGCATAATCTGAGGGCCGTTTCTCCGAGTCTTTGTCTTTAAGGTCACACGGGTGTCGGAGCGTATCTAAACTAGAGGCCCGACACTTCTTGGGCTCGAGAACAAAGAAGCAAGTCGCATCCAACCTTTGTTGTCTAGGTAAGTTTCTAAACTTGCTTTATAAAGTGTGATTTTCGATTGAAGTATACGAGGATTTCTAAGATGATTTAGGGCGCCGTTTGAATTTATTTTCTTTCACTGCGTGTATGACATATTTTCATGTATGTGACGAGCGCCCGGGACCACTAGAAACCCAATACTTGATTGGATTGCCAATATAGTCCCAGTGATGAAGAAAGACGGCGAGTCTAAGTTTGCGTGGATTATTACGACTTAAACAAAGCGAGCCTAAAGGATGACTTTCTCCTACCATACATCAATGGAATGTGCCCCACGGGGTAGTAAATGCTGCCTTCACTTTGTCTTCCTCTTTCATTAGTATCTAGTTATAGTCTCAGAATCCGTCCATGAATGAGAATAATGCTGGGGCAACATACCAATAGGCAATGGTAATGCTATTCCATGATATGATGTACAAAGAAATCGACGTTTATGTTGATAACATTATCATGAAGAATCGACGTAGAGAAGATCACGTGGAGACTTTGACAAAGTTGTTCAAAAGGCTTCGAGAATTTAAATTGCGCCTCAACCAACGGGCAATGGTAACACTATTCCATGATATGATGCACAAAGAGATTGAGGTTTATGTTGATAACATGATTTTGAAGAACCGACGTGGAGAAGATCACATTGAGATTTTGACAAAGTTGTTCAATAGGCTCTGAGAATTTAAATTGCACCTCAACTTGGCCAAATGCCTATTCAAAGCGACCTTTGGCAAGTTGCTAAGTTTTATTATCAATAGCAAGGGAATTGAGGTCAATCCTTCCAAAGAGAAAATAATATGTGAGACTAAACTTCCCTCAACCGTCAAGGAAGTGTGAAGTTTCGTAGGCAAGTTAAATTATATAGCTCAATTCATTTCTTAGCTATTTGAAACCCCTAAGTGAGATGATCAATCTGTACATGCATTTGAAAAGCTGAAGCATCACTTGATGAATCCACCTATGCTTGCTCTACCAACACTAGGACAATCACTTATTCTTTATCTCACAATTCACAGTGAGTCTTTAGGCACGATGCTGGCTCAGAAAAGTCCAGACGATGAGAAAGAACAAGCCATCTACTATTTGAGTAAGAAGTTCATCTCTGAGCCGAATTATTCCAAAGTAGAAAAGACGTGTACGGTGCTGGTTTAGGTGTTACACAGGTTTCGACAATGCACTTTGCATTACTAGATATTTCTTATAATTAAGAGTGATCCTATCAAGTATTTGCTTAATCAACCATCTTTGGTAGGAAAATTAGTAAAATGGCAAATCCCTATTGTCGTGATCTGAAAGTCCCGAGTTTGCAGGAACTTGAGCAGGATGCCCCATAGAACGTAGGACTCCTGCCAACCTTCCGGTGTGTGTTACGGGAAGTCCCTGTGAATGCGAGTTGCAACATGGTCAAAAGAGCATAGCAGTTCCAGATTAAGTTACGACTATTGGGTACTTCAGCTAAGGTTGCAGAAGCATACATTTTTACCATAAAAATCGGCAAAAACAACCACCATATCCTAGACTAGCTATTTTCAGCGTATGCACCATGTACATTCTCAATTTACGCGCATAATACATCAACACTACTACATTAGACACCACGTATCGGATGAAACCGTAAGAGGCTTGACAATTAACAAGGGCAACAGCCACTTGCCTTCGAAGCTCATAGTCCCGTTCTTATCAAAATCGTACATCCTAATCATCTACTCCTCGATCGAGATGGACAATTCAAGGTTCCCAACCGCAAGAGCTCACTTGAGTTGAATGGCGATGATGCTTCCGGTTTTATTCGAGTCAACTCACTAGAACCACTCCTTCAGAGTCGTCTTGTTCTTTATCTTCCATCTCGAAACCCCAAACTGCAACGATGAAGCTCCCTCCTTATCCGAGGCCCCCTGGATTGGCCCCCCCCCCCCCCCCCTTTTGGCGTTAAAGGTAGTGTAAGGTAGTTTCTCTGCGAGAGAGCCAAGATGGAGGTCCCTCCTCCCGAATGCTAGGTAATCCTTGAGCTTTACCTATCAAATGCCTCAGATGCCACCGACACCTTCCAGTCAGGCTTTTTGAGATTTGCATGGAGTTAATCAACCGAAACAATCAATCCACTTGTAGACCATATTGTGTGGAATAGTTAGCTTCCGTTCTTCTTTATTTAGTGAGCTTTTTTGCTCAGGAAACCATCACCAACTGAAAGCTCCTCATAGACTCCTCTTTTTCTTTAAGCACTCATTGCCCTTGCACTCAAACAAAGCCTTTTTTGTGGCTGACACCTTTTGCTCCTTCTTCTTTTCCTATTTGATCAATCTTCTTTTTGGCTACCAACTTGACTCCTTGCATGTGATGGGTGTAGTAGTCCACGTATGATTGTGGGAAGTTGGTACATGTGCCCGAAGTAGATTAGAGCATGGTCTTTGCGGGAAGATTCACCACTTGGCTTGAGAACGTCAAGCAAACTTGTAGAATCTTCTCCAAGCTCCACATCCCCTCTCTCCTTAGAGGCTTTGGAATTGTCCACCATGGAGAGCTGAAAAGAGAGTCCCTTTTTTTTTTTTGTCTTTTCTTTTTGGCTGTGTATAAGAATTGTGGAGGCCCCATGGTGAGAGAGACCACACAGTTTGAAAATCTGTGACAAGGGAAAGTAACAATACTGCAAAAATATAACACTAAGGAAGAGCCAATAACTAAATTGGTGGGAGCCTTGAACATGTCCACTGTGCTTGATAAATCCGCTAAGTCTCAAATCAAGTGGAGCTTACATTAGCCTCCAAGTATCACCGCATGAAATCTCCTGAGAACTTGCCAAATCTGACGTTGATGGACTCTTCTCCAACGAAATTTTCTCTAGTTCTTCAAAATAGCAGCTTGTGGACTTGTGCTTTCTGGAAATGCAAATAGAAAATTGGTAACTCGGAGGAAACTTCTTGGCTCAACGAGAACATCCACAAGACACTCCGGCTGATCGTCTTCGTCGTTTGGGCAGAGATCAATTCTTCGTTATCGCTCGGTAGGAGGGACAGCTCGTGATAATGGCCCACTTAGTGGAGGGGACACCATGAACCTACAAGGAGAATTTGAACAAGGTAAAGAACCAATCGAAATAAGGTTAAAGACTAACCTTGAGTGGCAGAATTGTTCACGATTGCAGGTCTGGATTGACACGTTGTGGATAACCAACAACGATGGCAAGAAGAGATATCTGACTTTAGAGAACTTGATTCTTTTCCTCATTCTTTGTTGAATTCCTCCACTAGTGTCATGTTGGCCGAATTCTGTTTTGTGAGCTTTGGTTTGCTGCTCGTTGTATTAAGCTTAATTCCCCACCGTCGATGTAAAATGCAATGTAGAAAAATATAAATATGCAATGCATGAGAAAATATTTTTTGTGAGCATTAATTCTCATTTTTGCTTGATTTTCTATGGATTTCGTTTTAAAAAAATAAAATATTGAAAAATATTGAAAATATGAAATTTTATTTTTTTAGTCAAAATTGGTTCCCTAGGCTTGGCTAAGGGTTCCAAAGTTAATTTTGTAATTTTCTCATTTTTTCTTGATTTTCTATGAATTTTAGAAAATAAAAATGCTAAAAAATACTGAAAATATGAAAAATTATTTTTTTTTCAAAAATGGTTCCTTAGACTTGGCCAAGGCTTCCAAAGTTGATTTTGTAATTTTATGAATTTTTATGAATTTACGTTAATTTTTTAAAGAGAAAAGATGATTAAAAATCATGTGTCAACAGCTGCCCCTCTTTGAAAGGAAGCTCGATAGAGGTTCATTTCACAGACGAGATGATGCCTGAATCTTAATCGACTCAACCTAGGGAAATAAAAGGAGTCGTAACATTTGATCTCCAATACCTTTCTGTGTAAGTTCTAATGCAGATTGGGTTTGGGGAGGCTCTTATGAAGTGAGGGAGAGATAGATAGGAGGGCATACCTGGCACTTACCTACCCATCGTATGGTTGTTGCGTGACATAAATGCTCTTTGAACAGGCACCCAAAAATTTATTTTAAGGATACTCTGGGGAGGTTAAGTTTTGACTCATATGGTAGGTCAACCCATGGCAGAGTTCTTAATGAAAAGATTCTAGTGGCGATCTATCCTGTAGAGGATTCACCTGCATTTTAACCCATATGGTGAGTCGTACCATGATAGAATTCTTAATGAAAGAATTCTACTGGGTGGTTTACCCGATGTAGGGTTCATCAAAGAAAATGCCTATAAGAAGGATTTTATGCTTGTAAGAAGGACTTTTGTACCTATAAGAAAGACTTTGGAAACGGTTCATCCGATGTGGGATCACCGAGGGAATGCCTGTAAGAAAGATTTTGTGCCTGTAGGAAGGACTTTGGAGACGATTCACCCAATGTGGGATCACCGAGGGAATGCATGTAAGAAGGACTTTGTGCCTGTAGGAAGAACTTTGGAAATAGATCATCTGGTGATCTGAGTCACCAAGAATTACCTAAATGTCACATTTTTCAGGTAGACAGAAGAGGTATGCTGAAAGGTTGAATTTGGGTGCCATTTGGGATTTGGGGAGACCAGAAATCCTACAGAAGCTCAAACCCGATTTAATTTACCAAGAGAGTGCTATTTTGGGATTTGGAGAGACCAGAAACCCTATAGATGCTTAAACCCAATTTATATTCTCCTATCGCTTTAGGAATAAGCTAAAGAGGCAGATGTTAAAATATCCCAAACAGATCTATTTTCGAGACGAATTATGCTTCATTGAAGAGGGTGGATATCTATATGTGTCGCAATAGATTCGAGCACCTTGACAATCGTCAGAATTCATTCTCTTGAAAAGTTCAAGTTGAAGATATACTTACCTGAGGATTTGGAAGAAATGCCTGGTGGTTTCTCGACAACTAGGCTTGTTTATTCAATAATCGCCGAATGAATTTCAAGACCTTGGAAGGTAGCTCGAACATCGGGAACATGTTACCTATCAGGCAGTGTTAGAGGCAACATGTGCAAGCATTTTCATCAATGAGTTTATCGGTTCATGCAAAACTATTCGGCTAAGTTTGCAATGATTAGAAGCAGTCTGTGTAATAACTCATGATGCAATCAATCAAAATGTGGATCATGCATAACTATTATGTCAAGTTTGCATTACCAATTCTGTTCAAGGAGATTATCACAGTATGAACACCTCGAATGTAATTTGAATGGGGACTTCAGTCTGAAAGGGCTTTCTCTCACTCTCGAGAAAGGTTGTTTATCCTGATTGTAGGATTGAAAAGAAATCACTCAATCTTACCCTCATCACATTTAGCACGGGTCTGAGTAATCTCGCAATTGGTATGATCAAGTCGATTTGGAGGTCTTGATTAGGATCATAATGTAGGTTGGGTCAAGGCTTACCAAAGGGGACTCTTTTGAGCCAAGGCTATTGATAAGAAAGTCTTCATCATCCGCTCCGGGTTTACAAGTCAAGAACCCTGCAAAAATGAGAGAAATAATTTTTGCTCGTATTTTTCGAACGATGCTTAGAATCATTCAATTCTACGTTAACTCAAGCGTCTTAATCAGAAAAGACTTTTACGGGTTGTAACGTAGGTTAGGATTGTGGACCAAGGAAGTAAAATGCTTATTTTGGCCTAGAAAATATATGAGGTGGGTTTGACGTTGGTGATCATTGTATCTTTATCACCAGTCTTGGCCCTCAGAATAGTCCTCAAAGAGCACCATCGTTGTAGAGGAATGTGTGAACTTCTGCCGATACCGTTATCGCTCCCGAACAGTGTAAACTTCAACTGAGTATATTTTATAATTTGACTCCTTCGAAGAGTTTTCTTTTGCAACCAAATCCCATTGGGGATTTACAAAAGGAGACAATATATTTTCACTGAATTTACAAAACGTACATGTAAAGTTCAAAGGCATTCAACAATGAACTTTGATTTGAATGAGCATTGGCCTTGGTTTTGACTGATGCTTTACTTTTTCATGCTCGAGACTGGCTCTTTCTCTCTCTTTTTTCTTTTTTTTAAGAGAAAGGAATTTCCAAAGATTGTGCCGTTATACACATGCATATCAATGATCACACTTGAAGAGTTGACTTGGGAACTCTATGCAGACCCACTTCTTCTGAGTTCTTCTGCTTTGAGGTAGCACCATCTTCATCTTGAAATGAGCAATGATCGCCAACGGGGTTTTTAAGAAATAAATATGCAGGCTCAATTGGACAATGCAAAGGATAAAAGTGTATCGGATAGAGAAACGAATGCTTTCCGTCGTCCTAAGACACATGAATTACCGTACGAGGTTGAAAGTAAAGAAACACTCAAAAATTGATGTTAGTTCGAGTAAGAAAATCTCTAACCATAACTCTGTGCTATTGCTGGGACTACTTCTATTTGGCCCTAATGTGGGGTGGTTCTTGACAAGGGTTACGAAATGAAACTACCGCTCAAATGGATTGCCAATGGTTACCTGTAGTGTTTAGGATAGAGAAGTGATCACCTCCTTCCCTTCGGCTATCATACCTTTTGTGAGAAAATCCATTGCCTTGAGGAATGCGGAACCTATTTAGCGCACAACTCACTGTGGATTAAAATGTAAGATGTGTGTGGAAATGGCTTGCCTTTCTTTATCCTGTCATGCCCTGTTCTACATATTCAATTTATTACGTGCAATTTATGCTCCAAGTCAGAATTGACAAATTAAACATGCAGAATAGTCATGCATAAATCATGGAATGTGCAAACACAATGTAAATGTGGCCGTTTTTAGCATGACATGTGTTTACAGAATGTGCGATTATGGAAGAAAATTCTCAAGAATGGGAGAATTTGAATTGCCCCTGGACATGTGGGTGGATCGAGCAAATTGGGAGTCTACTCCTTAAATCGAGAAGTGGTTTGTCTCTGACTTTGCCCTTGCACAATGAAATGTATGGGTGAAGGAGCATTTGGGCTTGTTTAATGTTGACAGTCGTCATGGCCGTCGGTCGAATGCCTCTGCAAGAAAGAAAGTAGAAAAGTTATCATTGAAACCAAGTGAGTTAAAGAAGACATACTCTCCTTTCAATTCAAGGTTTGCCATCAATTTGCCCCCATTTTCATCAGAATAGATCTCATTAGATGATCATAATTTTGCCCCTTTGGGTTGTCTCCTTCGACATGTTAAATGTTAGTGTAAGCATTTCCTGTCAAAAGAAAAAGGAGACGTGTTATATAGTATTGGAAGGGACAAACTGAAAATAATATTGGTTTACCCTTCATCTTGAATGCCTTGCATGACCCCTTTACCAGTTTTGCTGGGTTGAGTTTCACTCGACTTTCATTGGACACTTCACCATTAGAGCCAAGGTTGTGGGAAAGTATTGACTTCGATCTCGTTTGTTGAGTATTCTTGTTTCTCTTTGCAAAAAGAAATGTACAAAAAATTATATTATTCATTTACAATATTTACAACATTCCCCAACCTTGGGGATCGAACTCGGATCGTTCGGACCACTGTCATTCCCCATGCCATCAGGCCCATGAGACTAGAGACTTTAATAGGGGCTCTCTTTTAAGGGTTACTCCTCGAGATGACGTGGTCTTGTTGTATTGCATTGTGCGATTCCATGTCACGATACTTTTCAAGACAATTTACAATCCCTGTTAAGAATGGAATAAATCAATTCGGAACTTGAGACAATTATGGTAAATTGGAATGATACAAAATTACCCATCTTTGAGATTACTCGGGTCTTTCGTTCGCATTTTTCTTTGTTTGAAGCCGTCCATCCTGTGGTAATGTCCACGAATGGATTTACCCCAAGTTTTGTTCAACCAGGTAATTTCGTATTTGGGTATAACTGTGTTCTCGGGACAGTTTATCAATTCCTGAGAATGAAAGGGATTCAATTTAGAATTGGAGTAACTGAGGGTAAATTGAAACAATACGGAGTTACCCTTCGAGCTTGCGCGGATTTTTACTTGCAATTAATGTTATCCCGAGTTTGGTGCAATAAAGGATCCAAGCATTAAATAGGAGAAAGGAAAATTACTATTTTCTGCTCTTGAATTAATGCTAGACATCTATAAAAATAGAAAATATCCCACGCAAGGGAATGAAACATATGCATTCGTTCAAGATCGATTCTGCTTCCTTTGTAGGCTCTCCAGTGATCAGCTAGCTTCATTTCGAATCAGGTAACATATTGGCAATGTTGAAGGACCCGTGATTACTAACTTCGAAATACAGACTTCGTATGATCATTACAGCCCTGGTGCTTCATCAACGTCGAACTGGTTGATCATGGCAGCAAGCTCGTCATCAATGCCACTTGCTTGGTGGTGATACATACCCTTTTCCTCGGGAGGCATCAATACTGACCCCACTAGATCGGTCTTCTCGTACATTCCTTCAATAAAACTTGATTCTGTTGTGAACTGGTCTAACTCATCTCTCAAATGGGTATTTTCGATCCTCAAATGCTGCCTTTCGTCGAGGGTGAGAAGGCTACTATAGTTGGGGCAGGTGGCGGTGTCAAAAGCTTCCTTATACCTCGTGTTTCTCTGCTCAGAGTTTTTCATTTTCAGCTCTTAGAAACTCGACTTTATGGCGCTCATGTCGAGTTTTTACTTGGGTTCGCCTATTTTGAAACCAAAACTTGACTTGCGAAAGTTTCAGCCCTAGTTCTTCGCTTAATTCCATTCTTTGTCTGTTATCTGGGATAGGGCACTCCGTGAATAAATCTTCAAGTTTTTGAATTTGATACTCAGTGTGGCGACGGTAACGCTTCCTTTGACTCTTATTGTTGTTGTTGTTCTTATCTTTGTTGAGATCTTGGACGTCGTTGGTGGAAGGGCTAGGTTCCATGGTCTTAGTACCGAACATGATCTCGAACTCTTTCTCTCCCATATTCAGCAAGTGACGATATCTCTCAAATGTGTTGGGTTAAGACATCATTGACTGGTTACTGATCCCTCAAGGTTTTGCTACAATTTCTTGTATTTTTACTCTCTCTAAATTTCTCTGAGCGACCGTGTATGCTTTAATACTCTCCTCTAAGCACGGATGAAGATTACCAGGAGGACGCATCTTTTAAAATTTAGGGGCGGGTTCAGAAATTGTACACTTCC